>ML742255.1:0-46272 GCA_009193465.1 Aspergillus avenaceus
AAAAAAAAAAAAAAAAAAAAAAAAAAAAAAAAAAGTCATAAACCAATGAAAAGTAAAAAAAGTGAAGAAAAAAAACCTGCACATGAACCCAACCCCACCCGAGGAAAAAAAAAAATCACACCATACACAAAATGCAACCAAAACAACAAAAACGCGCTCCGCTCACGCGTCCTCTAGCTCAACCCGTGACTATTTCGCGTCCAGTCTAAGCCTGTTTCAGTATAGTGTGTTTGTGTGTTATCTTGGCGCTGCCGGGACTTTTCTGTTTTGGGTTTAGGGGGGGTCCATCGTTCTTCAGGCACGTGACTCTAGTTTTATAGTTCTGTGACATGTATGGTTGGAGTGGGAATAACTTGAGTTGGTGATTTTGGGGTCTAATTTAGATTATAGGAGAGTATGTGAGTTTAGAGGGAGTGGAAGGTATTTTACATGGGTGATGGGGGACTATTCGTCCCGGGTTATTTCGGGGTTGGTGGTGGGTTTGGTCTGGTCCTCTTGGGGGTTTTCGAACTGGTTCTTCCATAGTAGAGCTAAGTAATCGGATGAACTGGCTTCGTCGATTGATTTGTCGTCTCGGACTTTTAGGAAGCGGGGGAATCGTAGGCTTAGGCCTCGCTCTTCGCTGACTAGGCCGATGGCGGCTGGGTATGTCGGGGAGAGGGTGATGTCAGCGAAGGCCATCTCCCAGACTTCTTGGGGCTCGAACCAGACATCTGGTTCGCCGTGGTAGTCGATGTAGGCGGGTCGAGAGATGACGTTGGGGCTTCCGGGGGCGTACTTGTCTTTGTTGGCTTGGTAGAATTTATCGGTGAAGCCGGACATGCATTTGGTGACGGCTTCGAGGGAGCCGGTTTCGGGGTTGCGGACTGCGAGGAGGATCGGGGACCACCAGTTTGCCTTGCGGCCTTGGCCGTGCCAGCCGCCGATGGGGATGAGGTCGAGGGTTTCGGAGGAGGTGCTGTAGTCCTTTTTGACTTTGAGCCAGGAGTCGAGGCGTTTGTCGGGTTCGTAGGTGGATAGGAGGGCTTTGCGGCGGGTGGGGGGTTTGGAGGGCTTGGTGTCTGGGTCGGCGGTGGGGTCTTGCTGGCTGGTTGGTGGTGGTGGTGGTGGGTTGTTGTCGAGTACTTTGACCATTATGCCTTCGCATTTGGTGTCGGTTGCGCTTTTGAAGAACTCGAGGACCGCTTCGGAGTCGGCTGATGTGGCGTCGAAGCTCTTGACCCATGTGAAGCGGTTGGGGATCTCGACGAAGAGGCTTCGTAGGAGTTCCCTGCGCTCGCGGAAGGGTCTGTCCAGTAGCGGCGTTCCGTTCAGGTACATGAGGTCGAATGCGAAGAGACAGACGCTGACTTTGATGGTGCCTATCTCGACGTTCTTTTTCGCCCGGTTGGTCAGGGTTTGGAAGGTTTGGAGCTCACCAGTTTCCTGGTCTACTGCAACGACTTCGCCTTCCAATATGAAGCTTGAGACGCTTTCGCCCCTGATTTCGGGAACCAGAGACACTAGGTCGGGGTACTTCTCCGTCATTTTTTCCAGGTGCCGGGAGAAGATGGACACTTTGCCGGTTTCATCGCAGTGCACTTGAGCACGTTGCCCATCATATTTGTACTCGCAGGTGAAGTCCCGCCCCTGCAGCTTCGTCAACATCTCCGTCAGGTCTCGTGTAATGCTGCCCAACATCGGTCGCAAGGGAATGTGTAACTGCAAGCCACATCGCACGAGGAGCTCTGTTGTGACCCCTATTTCAAGCAAACAAGGGACTAGATCATTGTAATCAGGATGTCTTGCGTACGACGCTTTGATAATCTCTTCTGCGTTGCTGTACACCTCCGCAAGTTCTTCTTTCTTTAGGCGTGCTAGTTCTTCTACGGAGCGGGTTTCGAAACCGGTCCCGTCTGGTTTGGAGTAGAGGAAGGCCCGAGCGAGCGCAATAAGCATGGTAGTTTTGACAGCTCCGATGCGGAGATTCTGGACGAGCGTCCTGGCAATATACCGGCTTTCTTCCGCTCCCCTAGTATCTTGTAGCAGCTTTTCAACTACTCTTTGCTTGTTTTCCTGGCTTCCACTGCCTTTGCTTGTGGCAATCTTCTGCAGGGACTGGTATACGCCTTTAATGGTCAATGGCTTGGGCTTCATTAGAGTGAAGCTCTGCCTTTTCTTAGCTTCAAACGCCACGTCACCGGCGTCCCCAAGTCTGTCGTAAAGTGACTTAAGACCTTGGCTGTTAAGACCATACACTTTCTTCAGAGCTTTCGAGATAGACGAACCCCCAAGACCGAGCTCCGACTCATCATACGGCGGCGAAATAGAGTTAGTTGCCAGCCATACTGCAGGTAGAACGCTCGACGGGTCACCTTCAATCAGGACCCGAAGAAAATTCACCAGAGTATCCACAATCTTAATGCGACTCGACGTAGCATTAGCAAGGACAAAAGCCCTAGTCAAAAGCGCATAAGAAGCATTGCCGCCCCCAGGCGCCCACTGCGCCTTTAGCTCGTCCGCATACTTCCTCGAGTCAAAAGTCAAGGGACTTTCATCAAAAGGCACAGCAAGAGAAATCGTGTCTTCCGTTCCTGCAGTGGATTGCAGCGACAGCGTATTCGTTTTCCTTATTTTCTTCTGCGGCTCTTGATCGTCCTCAATGGGCTCCGAGGATGCTGCAGTCGGCTGGTCCTGTTTGGGCGTCGGCGCAAGGCCTGGCGTTGTCCCAGATTCTAGAGCGGATGCGGCATCTTGTTGATTCCACTCAGCCTGGAGCTTACGGGCTAGGGCTTCGTCTGAAAGAGTGTGGTCTGTGTCTTCACCCGCTGGTGGTGTCGGCTCAGCTTGCTTGGCTGCTTGGCCTTGGAAGAATGACGCTATGCTTCGGGTGCCTGGGGTTGGAGCATCCTTCTTACGTTTTTTCGCTGGACTGGACATGTTGGCATTGTTTAAGAATAATGGTGCATTTCGGTATAGGTTAAAATAGCCCGTACAATGGGTTCCATAACTAGTACCAACATATTTGTAGCTGTTGGAGGTTTGTCGAGGGTAGAGTTACATGTCTCTTGGTTCTCGCCAGTCGACAATCCCATTTCTGCCGTGGTTCACCGCTTAATATCCAGATTTGGTAGTATAAACGTCGATCTATCCATCTATGGACTAAGTATGAGAAATTAGAATTAACAATTAATTAGTTATATACTCCTTAATGGACTATACTATTTCTGTATCTCGGAAACTATGTGTTACATTATGCACATAGTTTTAGAAATGAAACCAAGATGTTAGAAGGCTGGAGCATCAAGTGGAATAATGGACGAATGATTCTAGTTATCTGAGAAAATCGATGAAAACAATGAAAACTAAATTTATCTTGGTATGTCCTTTAGAATGAAATCAAAAAGTGTTTGTAGGTTATTCTTTGCCATAAACCTGCAGTGGTCGTGCCCAGTTCTGGTGCCGCCGTAACGGAAATTGAGTATGTCAGTCGGCATAGGTGGAGTACTAAATGATTGATTATCGGTTCATTGAATAGGTATACTCCCTTGTAGCAGCCCGGTTTGAGTGTACAATAGCAAGCTCAAGAAAAATGTGACGGTTCAACTGCCCTAGTGTAAGGTATTCAAGGTACTCCCTGAAGTGTAGGTAGGTAGATATTGAGAAAACAACACCCCGTAATACAGAAACTAAAGGTTTTGGAGATGGAAAACGATATCGCTCAACGATTTGATTGATTATGTAGGTGGAAGAACTAATGGACTAGGAACACGTTGGTTGCAGAAAACAGGGTAGGTGACGTCCATGGAAATACGGAAGGAGCTCCCGCCACCGGGGCGGAACATAGTAAACCCGAAGGTTTACTATTCATCCTAACATTATCCATAAGACTTTATTCCTGGCACCAGCCGGGAATCCGTCGCCTCACTGCCATCCCAATCCCTATAAGATATGCATCGCAATGAACATATCCTTTTACTATAAAATCAGTGCAAAGAAATTATTAAAAGCAGTAACTAAAAACAATAATTCTGTAGTAAAGTTTATCCTTCTAGAATACTTTCCTTAGGTTTCTATACTCGGCTGTGGGGAAGGTGCTGGTTAAATATAATTCAGTGCAGAAAGTCTTTGCTGGAGATCTGTATATAAAGTCTCAGCAGTAAATTGCCTGTAAAATTCAACAGCTGGAACAAGATTGTTATTGGTTAATTGTTCAATCAATATATTAATAATTTTATATTGGGCTAGCAATTTTCTCTGCAGACTATCTTGCAGGACTTGTAAAGTAACTATATATTCTATAAATCTTTTATATAAAGCCTCAGCATCGGTTAGATCAGTATTGATAGTATATCTACTATCTGATATATATACTTCATCCCCTACAGCCTTAATAGAGCATCCTTGAAGACTTTTATAACTTAACTGAATATAGGTCAAGTTGTTCAGAATTTAAATCTCTTTTACTGCAGAGAGCTTGAATTTTCTCTGTTAATCCCATAAAAACTTTGCAAAGGTCTTAATTCACTGTTATAGCTTGGTATTATGCACAGTATAAATATCTGGGAACTTATAAGCCAGTCTTCTATTCTTATAATCTGGACTGTAGTTGCTTTTTATTACTTCCAGAGACAGTAGCAAGTTACCATTCACATCTTCAGCAAACAGAACATGATAGAAGTTTGCCTGAACTTTTCCTTGCCTAGTAAAATAGTTGCAGAAAAGCTTTCAAGCTGCTGGCTTGCGTAGCATCAATGACAATACCTATAGTTCAGGTAAACCCTAATCCGTATTATATCCTCGTCACTCCAGAACGAAGCCTCCGGACCAATTCGTAGGACAGAACATGTCAAAATCGAGAAACGCAACCTTTTCCGCAGTATCATAGATAGAATAGAGAGCTTTATAAGTGACAAGTCCTGTTTATGCCCAACTTCGTTCGCCTCAGTCTCATTGATAATCATTGAGATACTTCTTCCTAATCGGTGACTAGATAAGGCCCATTAAGCTCTTATACATGATTTCCATGATCCATTGTTGGTAATATGGCCGCCGTTGGTCCTTGAGAAACTCGAGTTCGGATATTCCCTTTTGAATCAAAGTCGTGAGTTCATTTGTCATTTCATAGCGGACGGGTATTAAGTACTATGTAAGTCCATGCGTCTAATAGACAGACACGCCAAGGATAATATCCATGTGTGTTAAGTCCCATGTACCAAGCACTCCAGTTCATATACTGTAGATCAGTCCAGTATAAAGCGATTTCTATGTCCCGCCCATGCACGATGGCCGATTGTTCTAGAAGAACCCGAACAGCATTCATAATGATGACAGACTCTGGGCACACAACCGAATCACACTCAGTAACGTAAGCCTGGTATAGGTATCCAGAGACTAGGTCATCTAAAAGAACCCCCCCCCCCTGAAGTTGTATCTGGTTACTTAAATAATATCGCAGGCATACATGCAATATTCCATTTTGGCTGGACTAAAAGCCACGTAAGTTCGAATGATCCAGAAGATATCGAATCCTCAAGAAGGCCGAATACCTGAGCACAGCCCGGTCTACCATTCCATTCCTTTAAGCCTCTTATCCCATGTAATCATGGTCATTCCACCTGTGATTCTCCTTGATGTTCTACCCCATCTGTTGTAAATTATGCAGGTACATCAAGCGCAGACCTAATCCGACCACGTCTAGCGAAGTACCGCCATCCTGTTCCAGTACATGGCCACCCTCTCTCTGGCAGTCAATGCCACCATGTGTGGAACCCGGCAAAACACTGAAACATATACCAGATAGACGGTATTGCGAAATCCAAGCATGGCATTTTCATGTGGACTAGCGGACAGGATCCGCTCGTTTAGACAACCAAGCTGCGGGGCGTATCGCTCTCGAATGCTTGCATTGCTATGCCTGGGGGAATATAGGGTTTGTAGATTTTTTCCCGGTTACATTGATCAGTTGTACTTTTAGAACGTAGTTTAAGTTGGAGATTGACTTGTTTAGTAAGGTAGCCTTGTTGGAGTATCATAGTAGTTATATTAAGTTGGTTTCTGGATATAGGGATAGAGAGAGGATCGAGATGAACTGGGCCGAATTTATGGCCTTCAATGGTAGCAGTCACTGATATAGACATAAAGTGAAGTAGGGCTCGATGGTGCCTATTTACAAGAAACCCTGCACTATACAAAGGTTCATATATGTGAATTCAGTGGGTGGATGCCATACGGTACGATCGACCAAGATGGCCCTATGTTGAAAGGAAAGGACGACATTCACTGCAATCTATTCAACGCCAAATGAATCATCTATTGAATTGTATTTATAGTTCTAAACCGTATCCTTCACGCTGAATATACACATGCTCAGTGGTCAGCTTTGATTGCTTGGGCTGTGCTCAGATCCAGCTAGCAAAGCGCAGGCGATCCAACCACCTTGGAAAAAAGATCGGTGTATGCAAAGTCAGCCATATGCCTGTTAATAAGTTCCTACATGCGCCCATTGAATGACTCAGGCATGCAGGCGATGTTTTTGGCCTCTTATCAAAAGCTCATGGCGAGCTGCTGTCTGGCTTTTCCATCTCGTAGAACATAAGATAGACCTCTTTCTGCATTCCCAAGACGTCCGATGTTTTACATTCCTTGACCTTCTCATCTGATATGCGCCACCAACGGTCATTTGCCTTACGGCGACGGCGTAGGCGCGAGGAAGATCCCTTGGAAGTTTCCGCTGAAGACCCTGGAGCCGTACGGTCACTCATGAATGATGGTCTCGAGCTGGACTTGCTCCAGCGACCTCCGTCAGGAGTCCCTGGGCTCTGTGGGTCTGATGTCGGCGACAGATTTTGCTTGGACTTGGTGCGACTGCTTTGAAAAGACATACGGGAGCTGGACGAAGTACTGGGACGGGGGGCTGGAGACGCCGGTGGGTTCAATTGGGAGGGCGATGATTTCTTGATCGACGAGGGTCGGGAGGGTGCTGGTGATGACGGGGACGAAGGAGACTGTGACGATGTGGATGTTGAGATACTAAGGGCTGGAGGTTCCACGTCCGAAGAACGGGCCCCTAAGCGGGGACTCGGAAGTTGCGACGGGTTTTCACTAGGAGCTCGGCTCTGTGCGTACGAACTAAAAGCACTTGGCGTTGAGAAAGGAGGATAAAGATGATTCCGTCGGAAGGATTCGTAATGGCCACTGTTGTGGCTACCCTTGTGGCAGACGATGGCGAGTAGCTTGAACCATTTCTGGTTCAAAATACCTCCTAATGGAAGTCTTTCCGGGAATGCTACCTTGGCCGCATTCTTGGAAGAGCTACTACGATCGAAGATTGATCGTGAGAGGTGGATTGCGATGATTTTGGGGAAGACCGTAATGCGCATATGCCGCGCGATTTTCCGCTTTGGAACACTCTCTGCCGGTGGGAGAGTTACACCTTCTAGGGAGCCCTCCGGGTCCGTTGTCAAGGCGTTTCGTATCCTCTGGATCTCCGTTTCAAGGATCTTTTGGTCTCCCGTGGCACGGCTTTGGCTTAGCTCGCGCATTTTGACGTCCAGCGCGTGCTGCAATCGACACCTATCACACTTGAAGTCGTCTATGTATTCAGTTTTCAGTAGCCCATCGAAACATGCGTTGAGAGTGGTCGAGCTCTTCTGGGGGACTTGCAGTGTCAAATTAACGAACGAAGTTTGGTTGGGCTTATATTGGTAATGACAGGTCTGGCAGACGATTTGGGATTCTAGCATTCCTTCAAACGGAAACCCATACTCGTCATCAATCTCTTTGAGTTTGGTATCGATGATTGCCGGTAAGCCGTTCTCGGTTCCATTGTCAATGCGCACTTCAATCTCGGTCGGATTCTTTTCGAGCGTAGCGTCTGTAGTCATCTGGGGCCCCGGCCCTGTGGGCGGTGCGACGGGGCTCTGCAATCTTTTTCGCGCCTTGACACCAGCATGATATTCGTCGCAGAGCCGTTCGGCAACGATCTGGAGGAATTCCTGTGCATCCTGTTGGTTTCGACTAATCCGTGTCCGGTAAGCGAATTCCAGAGCCTGGATGAACGGCCGTGCTGAAATGGTCTTCTTATATATAGGGCGCTCGTTCAACCGGTCTAGCATCTCCTTCAATGCCCGTGTGATAGTAGCCTGCTGCAGCTCCCGAAGCTTGTCCGGGTTCGCACCGCGTGGGAGCTCTTGAATGTCTGGAAGTGCATTGTAAATCTCGGGGCCATCGAGTTGGCGCCGGTGGAGCTCTCGGATCAGATATACGCGAAGGTCCCCCAAGCCAGCGAGAGCTTGCAAAACGGAATTGATAAAGCAGTCATTGGCAGGATTAGATAAACCGACAATGCTTTTTTTTCGATTGCTGTCATAAGAATCGTCCCCATCGATTGTGTAATTGGGCCCGAAGACATAGAATAAGGCAACCGCGGCGAGAGACGCGCCAGCCGCATATGCGGCAACGGTGGTTGATTTTTCTTGCATTAACTATGTGCGGGGACTAAACCCAAAATGCTGGTATATTTGTAAAGTGTATGCAGTAAAGGTCGCAGGTAAACCAGTAGGCAAGCTTGTGTGTCTATTGTTGCTCCATTGACGACAGTGGCATGAATAGGAAGGCGGGGATTCCCTTAAAGGAAGCAGAGTGGTTCGGGGTAAAAATGGTGGCGTAAAAGTTTAGCTGGAAGCTCCTTCTTTTGTGTTGTTGGTGGGGTATAGGATAAGGATAAAGGCGGTTATTTATATTGACCGGATATATACAGATATTCGAGAGGAGGAGGGGGGTAATTGAGCTTGTGTGGAGGTTCGGAATTCATTCACATCGGCTATACCGGGACAAGTTAAAGGTTAGCTTCATTCGTTTCATTTTTTTTATTTTTTTTTTTTTTTTTTCTTTTTTTTCCCTTTCCCCATAAACCCGAGGATGTGGAGAAAAATGGGGTAAAGGACAAGACAGGATGGCTTCAAGGGGACCAATCATTAGCATTATGAAGACTTACAATATGCAATCTGACAAGATCTTCTGTTTCAGGCATCACTCATTAATGAAGGATTTTCTCATGTTCGGCCATTTGACGAGAGGATTAAAGTACTAGTCATTGTCTGGAGTCAAAGTACAACATCTTTTGGTTATTTTATATTTGTATGTTTTTTGTTTTTTTTTTTTTTCTTCACTTCGGGAAGAGAAAAGTGTTTGATTAAATTGTTTGTTCATTTTGTCCCGTTTTCACTACTGGTCGGAAGTTCATCAACGCCGAATGCCCGTCCCAACCAAGTCGCTCAAATTCTTGCTTTCATGAAAAGATCCGCCCCCACAACTTACTCAACTCAACTTTACATCCCTTCCCTGGAAATCCTTGGCTGAAGTCGGTTCTCCCGTATCATTCCGTATGTCTATAATACACTTAGTGGAGGAACTTACGAATCACACTTTTCTCAGAATGGATGACGCCAATAGATCAGCAGACAACCGATGTTTCAAATGATCGACACGGAATTGGTTGATCGAATTATGCGCTGAACTGTACTGGTTTTAACTAATAGAATTGCAGATCCAATTGGTATTGAGTTGTAACCCTTGCGGGAAACTACAGGTCTGAACCTAAGTGATTTTCTTGTCTGCTTTCTGCTCTTCTTGTCTTTCATTGATTTATCTGTCTTATTTTTTTTCTTTTTCCTTTCATTTTATTTCACTCATATATTCTTCTTCTTCCATTATTCATTCTTGTTTGGAACTTACAGAAAAAGAAAGCAAGAGGAAAAGCCAATGGATCAATTGTCTATTCGTAAAATTGATTCGGTAGGATCAACAACATGGTATATTTATAGAGGCGGTTCATAACATCTGATAAGGGCAACGTAATGCTTAAGCCCTTCATAAAAACATCTTTTGTAAACAGTTTTCTCAAATCATAGGTACAAGCTTGACCAGTCAAGTTTACCTTAATTGATCTAGGGCAACGTGGCAACCTTCTCCTTGAACAAGTCTTCTGCCTGCGTCCAGACACGGGCATTTTGGCGGTCCTTCAGCTGCAACAGACTAGGTAAGAGTGCTTCACTGAACTGTTCTGAGCTTTCACGAGGAAGAAGAGAGGGGAGGTGGTCAATGCTGATCACGCTCAGGCGTGGACCCTGGGTTCCTGCAGGCAAGGTGACCGGTACTGTAGGCTTGTCGAAGGTGGTCGTGATGTCATATACGGGGATGGGGTTGTGAGGGTTGGTGCTGCATGTCACGATGTGTCAGCATTGTTAGGATACGAATTGCCATGGCAGAAAGAGACTTACGTGTCAGCGCTCACGTCACAAATGACAGACAAGCGACGGTTGGGAGAGGAAAGGGATTCAACGTTAACGAATGGGGGGATAGGAGATGAAAGATAGATGCAGTTGATGAAGATGTCGGCGTCTTCAACAATCTCCTTGAAAGGACCACCCTTCTTGGTCTCTTCCAAATCCCAACGGTAGATATCAGACTCCGGGATACCGACATCCTTGGCGAGTTGCACAGCACCGCTGCCACAACGTCCAAGCTGCACGCTGTCAGTTACATTCTAATCAGTTCGGAACGAAAGGTAAGACTTACAGCACCAATAACGAGAACCTTGGGGGACCGGCCAGACTGCTTCTTGCCAGCCTCCAGCGACTCCTTCACGGACTTGATCAAGAGATCCTGGTTGGCATATGGGACCTCGCCGGGCAGAGGCCCGTCCTCAGGGTGCGTCAACTGCCAAGCCCAGTTCTTAACAGCCAAAGCGGAACCTAAAATATACCATTAATGATGGTTCATCAGGTATTAAAATGGGACAGAATACGTACCAGCATAACCAGCGGACCACCCGAAAGCTACGGTTTCAAGTCAGCAAGCTGTATAGCCTCTCAATTGTAAACTTCCTCACCTGCAACTCTCCGTCCAGCGTCATCTTGAAGGAACTCCAGATCTAGGAGAAGTCCGTTTCCACGGGGCCACCGACTGAGCACCTTCTCCCAGCCGCCCTGTTTCTTGTAGCAGTGTGCAAAAGTGATGTGTACATGCTCAAGAGGAAAGTCATCTTCGGGGAGTTCCTTAAGGCCCAAGACGTACGCATCCTTCGGCGCATCCTTCACCCATGAGCCTTCCTCAACCAGAGGGGCTCCGATCTGTAAGATAGGAGAATGAGCCTTTGTCTGTGTAGGGTGTGTATCAAATTGAATGGTGTAACTACCTTCGTGAATTCCTCATCTAAACAAGGACACCAATGTTAGCGATCATGGAGTCGAGATCCGGGGAGACAATTAACGGCAACCTACCATCAAAGATCCGCTGTACGGAACGCTCCACGGTCACATCGTAACCAGCATCGATGAGGGCCTTGGCGGTGGTTGGGGTCACTATGAAACAAAATTAGACTTGCACCGATGCATCGCAGCTAGACAGCGACCCAATTTCCAAGGATAGGTGGGATGCTATCTTATACTCACAAGCAGACCGAGCCTCGGCGGGCTTAGTTTCAGCACGGAGCCAGATCTTATTAGAAGACATTGTGTGAGACAGAAGATCAATTGACGGTTTTCCAACAATTATGAGTAACAGTCACCAAGAGAGAAAAATAAAAAGATAAAAAAGAAGAAAGATTTATCAGGACAATTCTTATAAAGTAGTACCTCATAGGTATGACACAGACTTTCCCCTCTGGTGATAGTGGGGGAAGAGGGACTATCGGATGTTCTCCCGCTCCGGAGTTGGTGACTCAGCTCTGACCCCGTAAATTTGGCCGATGTCGGTAGATGAGGTACTAATTACATAGCACACCGTACGGTGGTTGAACCTAAACACCACTCATAACCCATATATTACATGTTCTATACTTCATGGTCATAGACATGTAATATAATGTATGTACCTGGAACTGTATTGAACCAAAATGGTGTCAACAACAAATGGCACAAATATGTACAATTTAGTACTGATTTAAATCATCCTAATTACTACTTGATTTGTTTCCCAGCAGATTTAGTTTATCGGAAGAGAAGGCGTAATGCTAGACGTTGTAAATGCGGATTTGGTTGTATTGACCGGCTTCCATCCAAGGTTAAAGAATCAAAAAGTTCTTTACTAGCGAGCGCCCCTTCACATTCTTTCTTCGGACGCAAAACCGACAATGTTCATGCAACTCCTAATCAAAATATGAAAAGCCAACAAACAGAGGTTTCAGGGTAGAGCAATGTTCGCTGAGTCCAACCAAAGCTAGGAGGAAGCTTTGGTTCGACTGCGTGTACGGCTGCCAATACCATCGGTCGGGATCGTCTTCTTCACGTCATTCACCTTTTTGGCGCGACTCGTTGTTTTCTTTTCTCCATTCAGATGGGAGGTCGCGGCGCCACTGGCCTTGCTCTTCTGCCCCTTGGCGGTTTTCTGCTTCTTGTTTGCAGGCGCGGTGCCTTTCTCGGGGCCAGGCTTGTCTGCACCATCAGACGCAGTGGTCAGTCTGTGCGCCCGTTTGTTGCTGGCGCTGGTTTGCTCCGGCTTTTTGACCACAGTGGGCTCTTTGGATTCGATACTCGACGGAGCAGAAGCATGCTCAACGGACTTGCGCTTCTCAGAAGACTCGGCCTCTTTGACAGTTTGACCCTCAGCGGACGCCATCGAATTGTTTTCGCCGTTGGTAGGCTTCGAAATAACATCGGCAGTTGACTTGTCAACAATAGGTTCAGAGATGACCGTGGTCTCTATTTTGGGATTAGTATTTACATTTGAAGTGTTCCGCATGGAAGGTTGCAAAAGCGGATGCCGACGATGTGCGCAGAAGCCACACTGGTCGTATTTGTCGAAGCTGAGACGTACCTGAAGCTGTAGAAGCGTTGACGTTGCCGTTCGCAGCGGAAGCCATGATGATATACTGGTTCAGGGGATCGCGAGTGGGAAGCGCGTATTTTACGCCGGTGCGGAGGGGACTCTCCCAGTTTAAAGTAGTCGCAAGTTGTAAGCGACGCTCAAAATAGTTGATCCAGGGTCTACTAGGGTGGAAGAGGCCTGTTAAGATGGATGATGGATGATAGAAGGTCACAACAAGGTTGGGAGGCGAGGTTGCGCGGTGACATTAACTAAAGGGATCTAATCCAGCGCACTAAGTCATTTCACCCGGAACTCAATCTGCCCCGGTTATGGAGGTGTCAGCTTACACCAATTGGGGAACAGGAACCAGGAGATACAATTTCCCCGAGGATCAGCTGGAGGCGCACACAAGCCTTCCCTGCACTGGCTGTGTTGCCCTCCATGATATGTAAGCGTGCCAAGAAGAGGAGAAAGGCCCGATTAGCGTGGTTGGGTGGAGAAGCATGCGGAGCACCCCAAGTAGTGTGTTTGGACTCGACCATCCTTCCAAGATATGCGAGGACGGCAATTTCCGTCTGTTGCCTGCAGATCGGGGCTGACGAATCATCCATGCCCTACCCGATCTGTCTGCATAGTAATCTTAGGGTCCGCGATGGATGGTGAGAAGTGTACTGATATCCGCGCTCCTTATATAGGCCACCAGGGCCCTTGCTTTACGGAATCTGCTGTCTGAACATCAATAGAATATTTACACACATCATGCCACTGCCAAGTCAGGCCGCGATAGTAGATCATTTTCTTCTTCAGAGGTACCATTGCCCGTCTTGGATGTACTCTCTCCATCGGCTCTTTCCCGCTGTTGCTGTTGCAAGAAGCGTGCCAAATATAGCGCATCCCGACTCTTGTTTTGATCAGTCAGGATACGTAGAGCCCTGAACCCGGCCCGCACAAAGATATCCCGGTTAGTGTCCATCAGATCTACCCGACCAGCCTGCCACTCATCTACAAACCTGAGGAAGAGCGCAGGATCGGGATTCGTAGGATGACGGAGTGCCACTGTGGCGTGCAGGAACGACTTCGGGAATAGTGTAGAGATGACATCGCTAAATTCATTGTACAGCGACTGATCAAGCTTAAGACTTGATCTGTGTAGGATGGTCTCGCACAAGCGCTTGCTTGCGGGTAAAAACATCGGTATCCAGGAAGGATCTATGCAGCCGTCGCCTTTGCTCATCTGAGTCGTGTATGCTTGCAAGTAACAATGTATGGCAGTAGCAGGCTGGCCGTGCAGGGTTTCCGCCTCCATAAGTTCTGTTAGAATACGAGTGAACAATCTTCTTCCAACGTTTTCGGGTATTTCACCACCACGGCCCCCAAGATTGTAATCCGCTAGCATACTGAGCCACATTAAAGCTTTCTCCTGTAAGCCCTCAGCAACTATGGATTTCATCAAACATGGTATACCTTTCCAGCTTTTAAACAATTTTTTTCTTTCACTCGGGCTGGATGCAAACCACCAATGGAGAATTCTGGACGCAGCTCTGGACTCCCTCATGACCTGTACGAACTCGTGCCCGGTATAGAGGCTGGCCGACATCATCTGTAACTGCAAAGAGTTATGTATCCGTCCAATGGTGACAGATCCCGATGCAACCAATTCATCAAACCTCTTCATGGGTGCTACAGACAATTCTTTTTGTTTCTGGCTTGCACCTGCTTTTTCCGTCGTGCCCAAGGGTGTTACTCGGAAAAGCGGATTGTCCAGAATGGAAAAAAAATGTTGATTGGCAGCATGCACTGAAGAGTCCGGGTTTGCCGGGGCATGATTCTTGGATTCATCCTGATCGGATGAGGCATGTGTAGGATATTCCTTATCGAGTTGACGGCGGAAGGAAGATGTAAGGGCTTGAAGTAGCTGTTCCGATTCACGGGAGGTACGAGGCAGTGGGGGATGGATTTTCGACCAGGCTTTAAGACTGAGGCTTGAAGTGCCTTTCATGGTTTGTAAAGAAAAAAAAAGGGGAAAGGAAGGGGAAGAGAAGGAGGAAATGGAAATGGAAATGATACAATAACTATGACTCAATACACCGGTAAGATTATTATCGACAATAAAGGGTAATAGTTCCCTTCGTAGGGCTGTCTCCTTGTCTTCCCCTACTTCTGTCAGGCGTAAGATGATAGGCACCGGAATCTGTAGGTTTACCAAACCAAGACAAGATGTGGGGGCGGTGAGGGATAGAGAATGAGCCAGTGACTGGTATTTAAAGAGAAAAAGAAAAGAAATTGTTGATGGGTACAGTATGATTTCTTCAATTGTAAAATAAAAGAATTGAACCTTGTATACGAGTGTTTACAGAAATAAAAATAGAATAGGATAGAATAGAATAAAATAAAATGAAATAAAAGATAAAAAAGGTATCAACACAAAAGAATCAATGATTAACCATTTAAAAAGAAAAAATGGATGACGAAATTGTTCCGAGATAGAGAGTAGAAAATAAGAAAGTAAAGTAAAGAGAGAGAGAGAGAGAGAGAAGAGAGGATCCGAGAACAGTCCACCTTCGTTTTCGTTTCTAAGAGACGAGTCCCTTTAAAAGACATAAGGCTAAATAAAAAGCAGAAACACTCCGCCTTACAGTCACGGATCCCCCCCCTCTTGTCCACCAACCATCAAAAAGCTCCCGCAATTTAGCGCTGCTCGCTAAACGGGCGACTAAAGTTTGCCTCAGTCACTCAAACTGCTGGTTTCCGTTTCGTTTGGAGTGCAAAAGTGGATTCCAACACGTCGGTCGGAAAGTCAACTGAACTGTACGCAGCGTACGCCGTAAAGAACGAGGTATCGCTCCCGTACTTTACCTATTCCTCTTTTTTTCAATTCTCTTCTTTTCCCTTCCCTCTTCTCTCCCGGTTTGGAATCTCTTTTACTTAAACTTAACTATAATTTATGCTCATCCTCTATTAGCTTCCTATTTGATTTTCTTTTTCTCTTTTTCTTTTTTTCCTTTTCCTTTTCCTTTTTTTCTCTTTTCCTTTTTCTCTTTTATTATCTTCCGCTTTACTCCTCTCTCAATTCCTTGTCCTCCATTGATTTCCTCTTACCCGTCTTGTTCAAGACCCTTTTGAAATCGGGCGGTCCTTGTGTGCGCCTTTGTGGTTGTGGTGCTGACCTCTCTCGTGAGGCTGCATCTTTCGATCCCATTACCTCTTTACCCGCTTTTTCTTTTCCCACTAGCCGCACCTTGTTTTCTCTAACCCCCTTCGTCCCCAGCTGGATCTCCTCGTTTGCTTCTTTTCTTTTTCTTTTTTCTATCTTTTCTTCTCCATCAAGGAGAATTTTTTATTAGATACCATCAGAAAACATGTCTGAAGTGCAAACACGGTCTTCTGCCTCTCGTGGCAGAGTATCTGCTCGTGGTGGTCGCGGTGGCTATAGCTCAAGAGGAGGTCGAGGTGGCAGCAGATCTGCAAAGGCAGACAACTCAGACAGCCTACCCACTACACTCGAAGATGAAGGGGAAATTGGTCAGATGAAGAAAAAATACGCAAACACCTTACCGATGCTGAAGGAATTGTTCCCTGACTGGACGGACGAGGATCTGGTCTTTGCTTTGGAAGATGCAGACGGTGATCTTGAGGAGGCAATTGATCGCATAACTGAAGGTTCGCCGCCGACATCGATCCAACCTCTTCATCTTCTCTTCTCTATTGCAGCTAAAAGCTAACATTTGTGACTTGTTTCTCTTTCTGGTCAGGCAATGTCTCTCAGTGGGGTGAAGTAAAGAAGAAGACCACAGATCGGACCCGCTCGAAGCCAAAGGAAGTACAGAGCACCCCGACCGAGTCGACTGCTGCTCCTGTTCGAGGAGGTCGTGGACGTGGTGGATTCGAGGGCCGTGGACGGGCTCGTGGGGACCGTGGCCGTGGTGGCCGTGGTGGTCGGGCCGGTGCCCATACTAATGGAAGCCGCCCGGAGAAGCCAGCTGCCCCTACCACGACCGATGCGTCAACAACCGCCATTCCTGAGACTGTCAAACCTGAACAGGCTACCGAGGTTGAACCTGCAGCTCCACAACCCGCTGACGTCTCGAAGGAGAGTCCCAAGGATGTCTCGAAGAACACTGTGATTCCAGAGGGTACCAAGAAGGGCTGGGCTAGCTTGTTCGCCAAACCTGCCCCCCCTCCTCAACAGAAGCCTGCCGCGCCGGCCCCAGCACCAGCTGCTGCACCCACACCGGCTGCAGCCCCCGCTCCCGCTCCTGCCCCCGTGTCTGTTTCTGAGAAGCCTGTTGCTGAGCCAGTACCCGAGCAGAAAGAGCAAAAGGAACCGGAACCGAAGGAGCCAAAGGAGCAGAAGGAGCAGAAGCCAGCCGAACCTGCCCCCGTTCCCATTCCGCCTCCAGTACCAGTTCCTATGCAAAAAGCACCTGAACCCGCCATCCCTCAACCTGCCGAAAAGCCTCCTGTTCCAGTTCCTGCTCCTGCGCCGACAACTGAAGTAACACCTCCCAAGGACGATTTGACAAGGACAAATCTTGCTCAAATCCCCGACGTTTCCCCTCCGGCCCCTACAGCTACTGCGGCTAGCACCGTAGGTAGCGCTCTCGACGCTCACAACGCCGCGGCTGCTGGAACACCCTCCCGTGGTGCACATGCCTACCCAGTTAAGGGTATTCGGGGCCCTGGGGCCCAGCGCCGTGTTATGGAGCAGCAGGAAGCTGTTGTCATGCCCGGAAACCACGCAGTGGACCGAGCAGCGGTGCAATTTGGCAGCATGGGATTGAACGGTGATGCTGCAGACGTCGATATTGATGAAAACCGCGAGGATGCTGAGACTCGCGCCCAACCCCCTCAACACTCCCCTGTGGCTCCTCGTGCCTCGCTGCCTCCCTCTACGCAGGCGCCAGCTCAGGTTGCAACTGAAAGCCCTGCTGTCTCCCGCCCAGCCCCTGGACTCCCCCCTGTTCCTCAAGTCTCCGCTGCCGAAACCTCCTTCAACGACTTTGCTCGCTATACTGATGCACACAAGCCCTACGACCCGTTCAGCCAGCAAGTCACCCAACCTCAACCTCAGATTCCCGAGCCGTTCGCCAACCAGGCTCCTGTACAGCCCACAGTGACGACCGGCAGTGAATACTCCCCCTTCTATGCCGTCGACCAGCGCCTGCCTTATAATTACTATGGCACTTATGGCCAGTCCCAGGATGCCACCGTGGCCCAGAGAGCTGCTGGAGGATTTGGTGTGTCGGGCGCAGAGGTTCAGCCTCATATCCCTACCACGCAACCTCCCAGCCGCTATGGCCATGTTGACGCGCCCAACAGCGGCCACAACACGCCCAACCCTACCCTCCCCGGTGCTACGCAGACCCCTACTGCGCAGCACATGCCCGGTCAGGGTGCTCACACTTACGGTTATGGGTATCCATACTTCTCCAACCCTCACTATGCTTCGTATATGAGCCAGATGAGTGGTCACCAGTACGGACGGAACCGTCCCATGTACGATGATGCCCGCAGGTATGATGATCACTACATGCCACATGCCGCCCAGTATGGGTATGGAACTCAATACGGCCCATATGGCAAGGCTGGAATGTACGGTCAGCCTCACGCCTTCTCTCATGACTACTCCTCGTCCCCAGCCACTGCCGGTACCTTTGCCCAGACTATGCCGGGCCGTGACTCTGTGTACGGCCGCACCGGATCTGCACAGCCTTCCGAGAGCCAGCAGTCTGCCGCAGGCTCGAACACATTCGGTTCGGGCATGTCGGATGTTTTCGGTCGCTCTCAGGGTGGCTTCGGGCAAAACCAGCCTATGTCCCAGCAGCCTTCGGTAACCACGGAGGAAACCAAGTCTTTCGACACGCCTAAGGCCGCCGGACCCAGCCCTTCCCTGGCGCAGGCTAACCGTCCTGGATCCGCAACAAACAGCGTTCCAGGCCAGCCTCAGGCTCAAACCGGCCTTCCTCCTCTCCAAGGCCAGCAGGGACAACAGGGCTTTGGTGCGTATCCTCACTTGAACCCTCAGTATGGGGGACTAGGTGGCCTTGGTGGACACCAGTCTGCGGCCACTCAGAACCACCACCAGGCAACTGGCTACGGTAACTACGGTGGCGCTGGTTTCGCTAACTACTATGGCAATGCCGGCCGCGGTGGCTGGGGAGGCAACTACGGCCATTAAGTTATGAAGGATTTGCATTTTCCCCGGTAATTACTTACCATACTCATACTCCTCAGGGGGTGGTCGCCCTGCATTAAAATCTTACCTATATCTCTCTCGTCTGTTGTTAATTTCTTCACGTCGCTCTCAAGTGTAATCTCTACTCTCAGTGGGAGCTTGGCTGGGATTTTATTTTTCCTTTTTTTATTTTTTCCTTTATTTTCCCATTGGACTCGATATGTTACGCAGGGTTGCTTTCATGATGCTGTATTGAACTGGAAAAAATGGTGACTTCTTTTTTTTCTTTTCCTATTAACGCGTGTCTGTACGGTTCATGACATTGACCGACGTCTTATGTGTGATCTCATTTCCTCGATTCGCTTTTACGAAACCTTACTTCCCTATTGCTCTTGTCTGCCTTGCATATCTTTCCGCTTCCTGTACTACATATTGGGGTTCAGTTGGGATCACATCTATGCATTGACTGGGTTAGGACAAGGGATGGGGGAAACAAAGAATGCAATTATCTATTAAACTGGGCGGCGTTGTATTTTGATGTCCAGCCGAAACAATCACGTCCCTCTGTTTTATGTTGTGTATGTTGTAAGATGGTTAGTCTTCTGTAGTGATTTGATGGACTCGACTTGATCGCATTTCTATTACTAGTATAGACTAGGTGCTTGAATGAACTTGAATGAGTTATGAAATGATTACTTTTGAAATTATGACTAGTAGTTGCATCTCAAATACTCCATGCTATATTAAGCACTACGATCATTTAGTAAGAGTCCGTAGATATATATACTTCAAAATACTAGTAGTATTGGATGGATTGATTGATTGGGTATCGTGAAAACAGAATGGTGTGTTACCATAAAACGATGTTAATAACAGAATACAGCCATGTACGGCAGTGACGATACTCTTCATCCAGTAAATCCATGGATGAGTCAAGTTTGTTCTGGATCCGGAAAGATGGGTCAAGTGACGCACACACAAATCCCGAAAGAGGCAAGGTGTGTTACCTCCCAAACAGGTTAGCGTAGATCTCTGTAGATGCCTGTAGATCCTTGTAGAAAGATCTGCAATTTCCTGTTGTTGTACAGAAGCGAGGACGGATAATCTGGGTTCCAGACTACAATTACCCTTTCACAAGAAGTAAATTGGCATCAGAAAGTGGAAATAAAATGTCATCTCCCTGTTTCATTTAGTACTCGCATAGGCCATTCTAGCCATTCAGCCCACCCTGGACCGAGGTACTGATTGATGGATTCAATGAGGAAGCGACCCCCGTCACCGAATACCCAAATATCACGCCGGAAATGAAGGGACACGGCGTAGTGCGTCAGTACGACCAGTGCCTCGGGCCGTCGCGGCATGAGAAGATCAATATACTCCGGCGGCATGAGGACCGGCCACGCTGTGATCTTGCTGATACTGTCGCCGACGTTCTCATGCGAGTGTATATGGACTGCGGCCTGGAGCGCTTCGATTGCCTTTCGATAGGTGGCGGTGAGGGACGGGCCTAGCTTGGCCTTTTCGATGGATTCTAGCAGCTTCGCGCTCTCCGGGTGGCTGAGCTTGGATCGTGACTCGAACTGCGCTTCGCCGTCGAGAATGATCGGCTTCAGCGCGGACTCGCGGAGCATGACCCATGAGCTCCCGGTGATGGCACGAATCCCGTGGCACAGTCGGAAACCTCTTGCGAGGTGGTCGAGAAATTGTTCGAAGTCGTCGTTGTCGCGGAAGGTGAGCGCGTCGCAGAGTATGTGCATGTTGAGAACCCCCGAGAAGAGGAATAACGGGACGCAGGTCTCTTGGTTGAGTTGGAGATCCATGCTGTTGAGCATGGTCAGTGCGTGAGTCTGCAGCTGGGCTGCATGGTGACGGTAGAAGTCCCGTTCTGCGGGACGCGTGATGCTCATGTGTAGCGCGCTGAGGGCTAGGGCTTCGTTCATCACATACGGAGAGGACAGGCAGGCGTCCATGACCCCCGGTAAGAGCATCGAGGTGCCTACTGTATCGCTGAATAAGGCTCTGATCTCCGTCATGAAGTGATGGATGAGTCTGATGTGGAGCATGTTGACAGGTGGATCCTCAGGGTGCGAGCTTGAATTTGCATTGGCAGCATCAGATGGCGGCGCATCTTTTGCTTTCGAGCCCGCAGGCGACGATGTAGATGGAGCGCTGGTGCGCGATCGCGCCACGTTCCGAAAGATGTCCGCGTATTCGCATGAGCGTTCCGACATCCTGCAGTTGGAACATATCGGACGCTTCTCGTCGCACTGCACGGGTTTAGTATTTGTTCGCTCTGCAGTGCATTGTAGCGTAGGGTCTTACTTTGACGTGGCGTCGCTTGCATTCAAGGCAGCCATTGCGCGACTTTGTATGCGCTCTACGCGGCATGTTTGCCACGGGTTTTTTTTTTGCTTTTTAAAATAAGATAATCGGCGTCGCTCGCTGTCATACAGCCGAGTCACGCCTGCATAGTCTATGAATTGTAGGATTCCGGCTCTAGGGTCGATTACGACTGGACTTATCTTAGGTCAAGATGAGAAGTCCGAGATTATCCGCGTATGCACGGACCACTTATATTTCGTCATGACTTTTATACATCAATAGACATTGAAGCTATTCTCGAACTTGCTTACTTTATTTCAAGGTCAATGGCATGAACTATCAAAAGTTCATGACATTAAAGCATCTTCCCTTCTAATCACAACACACTACTAAGTACAATTTCCACATACACAATATACCACACATACATAGAAACATACAAAGCCACGCGATATTCCAAGCCACATAAAATCAGAGCCAGATCCAATGACCTAAAATACCCTAAAACCAAGCCCAATTCATGCCCTTCCATGCCGTGTCACATACAGAATTCCAGTACACTCGACAATCGAAGCTGAGAGTAGTTCCCGGTATCAGTATCCCAACGAACGAACCACCAGTACTAATACTAGCAAAGTTACAGTAAGTCGCCTAGTTCAAATATGTAATTGTTAGGTAGGTATCTATACCTAAGGTATCAAGTCGCTAGTATCTTCCGAGTCAGAAGTATAGAATAGAGAACCTAGTAATGTATTTCTGAGATCGAAACTTCACATGTCTATGTATGTATGTACGAAGCCAATTATATGGAACACACCGTCAGACAATCATACAATAACTAGAGTTAATACCTAATCGAAATGAATATAATGCTAATATGACCAACAATCATCCGGACATCTAAAATACCTACCTAACAGCCCAATAAACCCGATTTACTCCCAGAAGATCCGTGCTTGAACCCGGGATTCAAATATCGAGTCATCAGGATCAAAATGAGAATCAATACAGGGTATCTGTGCAGAGAAACTCCAAAAGAGTAATGAATGAGGTTGGCACGAGGACAAATGAAGACTGTCTCACTTTGATACAATGGAGTTAATGATCTTCCAGCCTAAAGAATTAGGCATTGATGGGGAGAAACTGTCTGTGCTTTAATTAACAATCAAATTAATTATGGAGAACGTTGCCGAGCTGAAAATTGAAAAAAAAAAAAAAAAAAAAAAAAAAAAAAAAAAAAAAAAAAAAAAAACATTAAAAAAAATCTAATTTGAAAAAAAGGGGCACTGAAACACTAGACCCATATCCTTAAGGCACTACGATCAGAAGTGGAGGATCGGCTTGGTTACTATTGATCGAACTTTTGCCACGGATCTATTTATCTAGTATTGTGTTCTTTTACTTGACATAATAAGAACTCTTTTACTGGTGTTGATTACGCGTTTGATCTACTTTTGGTGGGATTGGTGTAAAAGTTGTAGATCATTAGATATGGATCTTAAACTTCACCGTGGGAGTTAGTTGCATGAAGCTATAGGTGACAATCTGTGGATTGACCCGTCGTGTTCTATATACAGGAGCCAAGAATGTGAATAACCCAAAACAGAAAGTGGCAAAAGATTCGAATTAGCAGTGAAAGTAAAGGAAAACAATCCCCTGTCTAAGGGAAAGCAGTCTATAATTGCAAATGTCGTTGCGCCGCCCCATCGCCAACCAAGCCTTGTACCTGGACGTGTATATATCTTCCACAAACAATTTGATCCCCATTACGCGCTTACCCCCAAGCCTTCGCCACCATCCTTGTGGTAGGGTGGAGCTGCACCGTTGGCTCTCTCTGGGGCAAAGCGCCACACGCCGCCGGTCTTCTCACTCTCGAGGGATGCCAAACCAGCCTTCTTGGCCAGTTGCGAGAAGCCCTGGTCTTCGTTTTCGTCTACGCGATTGAAAAACCGGCGTTCCCATTCCCGGCCCTCGGATTTCTCCACCTTGCGGAGCTCACGTTGGGCATTCTCAATCTTCGACTTGGCCACGGAGACGGCATCCATGTCGCCCCTCTCGATGCCCGAGGCCACATCGCGCCAAGCCCGCCGGCTCTCGTAGAGGTCCTGCTCTTCAAGTGGAGCCAGCTGGAGCGGTTTGGTCTTGTTGTCCTCAACGGAGTAAGTCTCCACTTCCTCCTTAGTACGGGCGTTCTTGATGGTGAACTGTTTCGACCATTGTCCATCAACAGTATAGAGAGGCTTCTTCTCCCCTTCGTTCTCATTATACAGGATTGCAGTGAAGGTGTTCTTCTTGCCGCTCAACCAGCCCTTTCCAGAGTAGTCGATCTTGGCCATGTAACCGGTGCTGCTGACAATCCGAGTCGACTTCTCCAATTCCACGAAAGGAGTGCCGTAAATCAACGACTCGATGTGTAGGGCCGGAAGGGTGATCAGATACTGCTCCCTCTGGGCCGGGTCATTCTTGTCGGCGTTTGGTGGAGTAAGAGTCAAAAGGGCATGGCCGATCTGCTTGATCTGGATGGTGCTTGAGAAAGATGCCTTTTGGGCGTTGTATCCTTGCAACTATAAGGGGTCCGTGTTAGTTGGGCTCTGAATTTTCTTGTGTTTCTTCTATCTTTGTTATATTTTTTGTAGTGGACAAAGGGTATCTTACCTCCACACCATGGTTTTCATTTCGGATCGCGTAGGCGGTTGCCGGGGGGTGATGGCTGGGGCCAGATTAATACGGTGTCATAAATATAACCCATCTTAAGATGTCCCCCCTACCTGACTTGTTCACTGATTAAAGATGTTTCTCCAACATCCTCATCGTTGTTCCACTTGCCCAGGAAAAGTTCTCCTAGAAAGGGGTTCAGGGGCTTCTTTTCACTGCCCAGTTTCTCACTGCGACTGCAGTACTGCTGGTGAAGGGTGCTCAGAAACCATTTCAAAACGGCCAGGGCTCTCTTCTCGGGATCGGATTCCCTGGCGGGGGCCACGAAAAGCTTGGGGTGCTCAGCCCAATAGGCGGAGTACTCGGTCAAGGAGGTAGACGAAAGAATAAAGGGAGGTGCGGTCAAGGAGGAAAGGTCGCCATTAAAAGAAGCAATAGACTTTTGTATTTTAATAAAAATTTAAGACAAAAGTTAGTCGGAGCAAGCAGGGAAATATGGAAGTTTCTATTAGTTTGCGGTGCTACTAACCTTCAAAAAGCTTGACCAAGAGCCTTTGCTGCTGGCGGGGATAGCATCCTTGCTAGAACTCATCTTCTCGCAAGATGATTAAAGGGGAAAGTTTATTTGAAAATGATGTATTTCTAAAGTTTTGACCAAGAGAGGCCAATGAACACAACCGAATCTGTCAGGGACGAGGGGCGAGAAAAATAGGGTGGTGGATTGAAGTGGGGGTGGAAAGGAAAAAGAACAATGATGGAAATGCAGTTGTGGTGAAGTCAGTAGTTTTAGTCTGTTTCGGGGGAGTTGAGTCGAGGTGCACGCGAACGGCTGTAACACTAGTGCCGACGTCATGGCTTTTGTTTTGTTTTGTTTTGTTTCCCTTCCGCCCTCTTTTCTCTTGGTTTGCTTCAGGTATTTTTGTTTGGTTTTGTTTTCATTTCCCGTTTGTCCACTGAAGTTTACATTACCACTGGACTCTTAAGCTTTTTAACAGACTAGGATTGGATAAAAGCCATCCTAGTTGATGTTATAATTTCTCTATGTTACTCGATGTGTGGCTTAAGATGGGTAAAACAAAAAAGGGGCACGTCCACTTTAAAAAAAAAGGATCCTCACCCATCAGTCATGAAAATGAAATAAAAATAAAATCATTATCGGAGTTCAGATAGGAAGGTATCAAGTCTACTTATACAAAAAAAAAAAATCTAGGAACATTTTAAACCCTTATGGACGTTATGCTATTGTTGCTTGTTTTCGTAAAATATCTTATCAGATGACAAGGCACCTGACTGGTCAAAGTCTATTTATTAGTCACAATTTACTCAGTCCCTTGTTCGGTCCCTTTTTCCACGCAATCATTCATTTGCCTCACCTTTCGGCGTTCATTCGGATACACATTTTTGGTCCTACCTTTATTATTGAAACTTGAGTTTAGACGTGACGTGTACTCGTCTACCATGAGGACATGGTGACATGATTTCTTTCATTTTTTGTAGAAGCTAACCTCGTTACTGGTCGATCTTCCTGATTGCTCTACTTCTTGTTCTTTCAAGATAACTTTCTCCAAGTGGATTCTCAAGGTAATTTAACTGTGAAATCTACCGTGTCTGCCAGACTTATTATGTGTAGACACTCTTAGAGGGGTTGGTTGAGAGCTAGAATGTCCAGTCGCAAGATGAAACATCAACGTGCACTGTGTTGGTCACTACTTGACTTTGCTTCTTAACTACGGTCAGACCTTTCTGTGCAATTATGTACAAGCAAAGATGATTGGAAATCCATGCCCAGTTTTGACGCAGGAGAATATGACCTCAATATTAATACCAGTTCTGGACAACAGACAGACTGGCTCAGGGTAGGGCGATCAGTGGGTCCCTGCAATTTTCTCAAAAGTTCTGCGAATACGATCGCTCTTGAAGCACGTCAAAACAGCCCGCAAAACAACAAATTGGCTGGGTTACCATGTGCCAAAGTGTCGCAGAATCTATCGTGATGATCCTCCTGGAGAGCTCCTGATGCGGGTCCACTTGGGCGCGGATCCTCCTTAAGTCAAGAACCGATGGGTAGCGGGAGCTATCGGAAAGCCGTGGGCTCCCAAGTCCTCAACGGAGCTAACTACCACCCCCATCGAATGGAAGGAACACATGATGGGAAAAATGCGCGGTTTTCCGTCTTGTTCAGTCCATTGACTGCACCGTTGGTTTTCCAGGGGCCCTGTTGCGCTGCAATGTCGATCACGTTCCCACTCTTGGGCCAAGCTATAGGCCTGCGGCTCCGCTCCCGAACCTATAGTGGCCATAGGCGTGACTAGTTCTGGAGCACCTCATTGGCTCCGTTTCTTTCTACGTTGTCCCTATGACTGTCTCGAAAAGCATGTGCTATTTCTTGCACGGTTTCTCTTTGGGGCAACGAGTGCTCTCAGGCACCAATGATATTGAACGGGCTCCATCTGGCCTGTTGGTCTGGCCACAGCCCAGCCGGATGATGTGATGATAGTCGTGCTAAAAATGAAATTCTATTCAACGAAACGCGCAATGCATTCTGTGCAGGCAGCATGGAGGGCTTGTCCCCTTTTCCAATTTCATCCATTTAAGATGCATGTGGTGTCATGGTGTCTGTCCATTGAAGCATTGTTTTCAGATCAGGTTTTTCTTTCTTAGTTTTCAGTCTCTCTTTTCATTGTTTTCTTTTGGCTTTTGCCTATTCGTTCATTCTAGGTAGCCTCCAAGAAAGGCTCAATGTCAATCCTTTCCCACACACTTGTTTAGTTATTGTTCCGATTACTAGGCATTGGAGGAATTGAACACCTTCGTGGTCCTAATTGAGCATTTGTCATTCTTTGTCATTCTGTGTCATCTTCGTCATTCTTCGTCATTTCTTTCTGCCCTTGGCATAAGCCATGCATAAGATTCCTTCTGTTCACGAGCAGGAGTTACCGACCATGTCGGATAGATCTTCTGTTAACTCTTCTACGACCCAGGTCGCCACGGAGGAGCATCTAGCTCCTCGTGCAGACTATGGGCAGCCACCTGGCACTCCCAATACACTCGTTCCTGTCCAAAGCCAAATTTCTCATAAAGAGCCTATTCCAGATGACGATGGCTTCGAAGAGGCCGATGCAGAACAATATAAGCGCTTCTCCCCTGCACGCAAAATTGCTATTGTTTCTATTCTTTCATACTGTGCTTTTCTTGCTCCTATTTCTTCCACAGCTATCTTGGCAGCTGTTCCCGAGATATCCAAGACCTACAGCACGACGGGGGACGTAATCAATGCCAGCAATGCGCTCTATCTCACATCAATGGGGCTTGCCTCTCTTTTCTGGGGTCCCCTTAGCCAGGTTTGGGGTCGTCGTCCTGTAAGTTCTCAACCAGCTATCAATCTTTTGTACACTTTTCTTTTAGAGGCATATGCTAACGGGATGAATATTAGATTTTTGTTACGAGTGGCGTGCTCTTTTTCCTCTTTACCGTTGCCACTGCCTTGTCCCCTAACCTCCCAACGTATTTCATATTCCGTTTCTTCACTGCTTTTCAAGGAACTTCGTTCCTTGTAGTCGGTAGTTCTGCCATTGGAGATGTATACGAGCCGCGCAGTCGGGCATCGGCGATGGTGTGGCTCTTATCGGGGAGCATGACAGGGCCTGCAGTGGGCCCTTTTCTAGGGGTACGTTGCGCTTTTTTTTTGTCTTAGCACATAGCCAAGTAAAATTTACTAACCACTGAATCTAGGGTGTCATTGTTACCTTTCGGCCGTGGAGGACAATTTTCTGGCTTTTATCCGCGATGAGCGGGTTCGCGGCCTTGATGCTCCTTCTTTTCTTCCCCGAGACTATACACTCCAAAACGGGCGGCGAGCTCGCTGGGCAGAGCCTCCCCCGGCAAACTAAGCTATTGTGGGAGCGCATATCTCCGGTGCGGGTGATAGGTTTAATCTTCACGTATCCCAACATCTTCATCACTGGCCTGACCGCTGGCGCTCTGGTCTGGAATCAATACGCACTCCTGACACCTATCCGATTCGTGCTCAACCCTCGCTTTCACCTTGACAGCCCGATTGAGGCCGGCCTCTTCTTCCTTGCTCCGGGAGCTGGTTATCTGGCTGGTACCTTCGTTGGTGGCCGTTGGGCCGACTACTTCGTCCGCAAATATATCAAACAGCGCAATGGCCTTCGCATCCCGGAGGACCGACTCCGCTCATGCTTGCCTTTTGTCATCGTTCTTACCCCGGGATGTATCTTAGTTTACGGGTGGACGCTTGATCAGGAGGTGGGCGGGATTCCGGTTCCTGTCATCGCTATGTTTCTTCAGGGGGTTGCGCAGCTTTTCTGCTTCCCAAGTATTAACACATACTGCCTGGACGTTATGCATGAACAGGGCCGTGGTGCCGAAGTTATCGCCGGCAACTATCTGTTCCGGTATATTTTTGCCGCACTGGGCACCGGCGTGGTTTTACCCGCTATCAAGGCTATGGGCGTGGGCTGGTTTAATACCATCTCCGCACTGTTCTTGGTCTTGGCCGGTGGCACAATATGGCTGACAGCCGAGTACGGACCTCGGTGGCGGGAGGCCATCGATGCGAAGAGAATGCCTCGACAAAAAGAAGTGCCTGTTGAAACTGTTTAGGTTCGGCATTCTCGTGGGAATGCAAGAGAAAACAAAAAGAAAAGCAAACCAAAGAAAAAAAAAAAAAAAGTCAACATAGATGCACAATTACAGATATACATCATGTTTGACAATTCGGAGTGTTTCTTTCTTTCTTTTATTTTCCAACGAGGGTTATAGATGGTAAACGGGATCGATCCAAAAAAGTTTGTGGGTTTCGGCGTTCCTTTATACCAAATTATGTATATAGATTCATTCTCTTCGCTGTTGTTTTGATTCTTGTGTTTGGATCTCCCGATCATACTGCATTGATTTGATATTGGGCATTGGGTTGGGATGGATTGTGTTAGATACCACTGTACGATATACGATTGAATTCATATTCATTCTTTATACTCCAACAAATCTTATCTAAGGTTCGATATTTCCAGTATCTTTCAAGGGGTGAATAATCAAAACAAGATTCTGACCAGTCACTTTAGAAAATGCAAAACAACCAATGATAGATACAAAGGATTTGCGGGGTAAGAAAAGTAGTACAAACGGACAGAACCTGATACAAAGTAATTTTACCCTATCAGTGGCCTTCATTTCATTTCTTTTCATTTCATTCCTTTTCTTTTCATCCCTTTCCACTTGACCCTTTCATCTCTTCTCTGTTAATAACTTTCTTTCTCCCCCCCCCCTTTTTTTCTCCGTCAATTTTGTATATACTAGGCATCCATCAACAGAAGAGCGATTATATAGTATATCGCAAACTAGAAAGCCCAAAAGACCAAGAGACCATGCCGATCGACACCAAAGCCGTGGGCCCTGACGGTGCAAAAGGTTCACCTGATTCCTCCGATGGAACAAGTGTTATAATTAGGAGTGTTCCGTCTCCAGAAGGACAGCTCCCCCCAGGACAAGGAGAGGTTGAACGTCTCTTTAGATCCGAGGAGGACTACGATCAACCTACCACAACTCGTAGAGAGTTATGGTCATACTACCTCTACTATAACGGTGCGCTCCCACTGACCATCCAATGCTGTCTTACACTACCAAAATTACTTATTACGTCCTGCAGGGGATAATGGTGTGGGTCCTGGCAGCTATTCGCAAGCATTGTATAGTTCCTTAAGTCTATATCCCACCCACGCAAAGTCTGTGTTTGATTGATACTCTCAGGTTCCAATGGGCTCTGACCGGCTCAGGCTGGCAACCAGGCACGGAGCCTCCTGAGCCCTGTACAGCTGAATCTGCATGCGTCGTTCCATGGGCAGGTGGGACTCGATCAGTCTCTTCGGTCGTTCTCATTGCGAATGGACTTTGCTTCACGTTCATGACGATCATCTTCGTCTGGCTCGGCAGCGCTGCTGACTATGGCTCATTCGGTCGCTGGCTACTTCTGGTTCTCACGGTGGCCTGCTGGGCTCTGCAGTACGGCATGATGGCAATCAGACAGCCCCATCAATGGCCTGCCGCAATGGGTATGTATGTAGTTGCGTATATAGCGTATGGTGCGACCTTGGTCTTTTATGCGGCTGTCTTTCCTCGATTAGCGCGCTTCATGCCGCATGTGCGCAAAGCCCGCGAAGAGGATCTACGAGAAGGCAGAATTACTATAGAAGAGTACGATGCAATAGAATCGCTAGAGAGGAATCATATCAGGTAAAGTGAATTGCACCCGACCTACATGCAATAGCCAGCTTACTGGAATACAGCAACGTGTCGACTGCACATAGTAACATTGGATACATTCTTACACTAGCCCTCAACTTGAGCGTTCTACTGCCGCTCGAAGGCAACAACTACGCGAATAACCTAGCGTTATGCCTAACAAACTCATGTGAGTACGACCACGTATATACCCTTATTGAGCCATTCTCACCCCCATCATAGATTGGGTCGTCCTAGGCATTTGGTGGTTCATCTTCCAGCAAAAGCGGCCCGGTCCTCCAGTCCCCAAGGGATCCAACTACGCCACCATCGGCTTCAAGCAGATATGGCTCGCCTGCCGTGAAGTCCGGGCCCTCCCCCAGACATTCCTCTATTTCTTCGCTTATTTCCTCCTGGCAGACGGACTAAACACAACAGGTGAGTGTCTGCGCGGATACAAGTGAATCAATCTAACAAGACTCCTCCAGGAACCCTCGTCAGCATAATCCAGAACAACTACGTCTCCTTCTCATTCCTCCAACTGACATACCTCGGCCTCACACAAGCAGTCTGCTCCACGGCTTCCACATTCGGCTTCTGGTACATCCAAGATTACTTCAAGATCCGGACCAAACGCATGTTCCTCGTCACCAACCTCTTCAGCGTATTCATCCCCCTCTGGGGCATGATAGGCCTCTGGACAACACGCATTGGATATCACAACACCGTACGCAAATAACTCCCCCCCAAACCAAAATAAAGAGTCTAACAAGATCACCACAGTGGGAATTCTACTTCTACAACGTCATCTTCGGCTTATTCCAAGCCCCATACTACGCTGTACATCCCCCTTCTCTACCACAAACATACACGTACAACTCTAACCAGAACAAAACAGTACTCCCAAACAATGATCAGCGAACTAATGCCCCCAGGCTACGACAACATGTTCTTCGCCCTCTTCGGCATCACAAACCGCGCAGTAAGTTTACGCACTCTTGACCCATAAAAAAATGTATAGTAATATGAATACGCACAGTCTTCAATCATCGGCCCCAACGTCATCCAAGCCATTATAGACAGCACCCAGAACAACTGGATGGGGTTCCCGTTCCTAGTCGCAATTTGCGCCGCGGCAATGATCGCCATCTGCTTCGTGGACGTTGAGAAAGGCCGTGAGGACGGGAGACGGTTTGCGCAAGCGAGGAGGATCTGATTTGGATGGCATGAGCTGGATAGGATAGATATTTGGGTTGTCGTAGGGGATATTAGAAATGGTTTAGTCTAGGTTGTTTAACACATTGGGACTTGAGATATGTTTTGGTGGCTTGTCGATGGAGGAGATAGATAAGAAATACAAGGTTACTGCAGGAAGTACATGGAAATCGATCATGGTTGTAATTATCTAGTCTGTATTGGCCTAGGGGATGCATAGTAAGCCCTAATAATAGCGGTGCCATGATGTAGCGACAGGGATTAGATGCCTTAGGGTTTGCTTAATGAATCGATCTCATCGCTATAGAAATCCAACAACCATTCCTATCGTATGTGTCACACGGCAGAGAGAAAATAATTATCATGATAGTAAAGAATGACTAGCATCAACGTCCACGTTATACTTCATCCATCTCAATCGGATTTCAACTTCCCTACACACTTCATAAAGGCATAAAGCAGGATCAAGCTCAAATCTCGCCCGTTCGATAAGTACGCCAGACTTCGAATCCGAGCTTTTCATACCAACCTTCTAAACTGACCCAATCCACGAATACACCCTCCACATCTCGCCGCTTCATATCCTCGATTGCATGGCAAAGTAGAGCCAATCCGATGCCTTCATTACGATGACATTGGTCGACGCCTACGCAGCCTATAAGACCCGTTTTGGGTCCGCATAGAGAAGGCAATGCCCAATGGGACTTTAAGATTGAAGAGGTATGATCCAGCATCAGTGTCCAGCCTACTTGCTTCCCGGCGCGATCGAACGCAACCATGACACTTGATGGGTGCTTTTCAGGGTCGAGCCTATGGTACATCTTGACCCAAGCCTGTTCAAGATGTTAATGATTCGACTTTATAGTGTGAATGGTGAACAAATTTAGGAAACGTAACAGGCATGAAACGAGAGAGAATAATGCCAAAGAAACGACATACCGGATTATAATGGAAATTTTCCTCTTGACTAGCCAAACACTCTTGATAATGCTCAGGCTTCAAAGGGGAAAAGGTGAAACCTTCTTTCCTGGCTCGGGACATGTACTTATCAGGAGCTTGGAAGTCCGTGATGTCCCGATAGAGGTCCACGGACCGAGGAATTGGTGGATTCAACCGAAATCCTCGATATTCGAAAAACTGCTGCACCTCTGATGGGAGATCGCAGGGAATCCCAGGCCAGAACCTGGGGAAGCCACTGCCTAACTCGAGACGCCATCTCGTAAAGTTGCTTTCGAGCCATGATCGACATTCCGCGATCAAGGCCGTTCCCACACCTTGGTCTTGGAACTTCGAATCGACTGCGAGTACAGCCAGCTGGCCACAGGCCGTATCCTGCTGCATGGCTACGAAGAGAAGACAAAACCCGACGACGTTGGATTCGAAGGCATTCACCCGAGCGACGAGGTGATGTGACTTGACCGGCAGGAGGTTATCGTATGGCTCCATTACTTCCGCCAGAGTATCAGCAGGCAATTTGTAAGTGGGCAGGGCTGAAAGCCAGGCATTATGCAGGTGGGGGAAGTCAGTGGCAGCTACATATTCCCGGATTTCCAGCCAGTGCGGTCTGGGCTTGTTTGGCCCAACAGGCAAGGATCCCTTTGCGAGCCACGGCCTAAAGAGCAATTCAGTAGCAGTTTCAAACGCCTCAAGAGTGGGCTCGTATGTAGTGATGTATGTGGTGATGTTAGAATCCTCTAAGAAGTCATAGGGGTTGCAAAGAGCCATGGTAACCAAAGCACGGGTGCAAAGGGGCAACTTGAGACCAAGCTCCCTCTGGTATGGGGACTCTCGAGCATTGATAGATGCGAATATAACAGTATCGGCGGTTTCGACAAGACTCAGTTGGTCCGCTGATAAGCCTTCAGGCCCGTATCTGATCTCGCATATCTTATCATTCCATTTACTGAGAATATTGAGATAGGAAGAGGCGTTGTAAGAGCCCTTTCTACCTAATCCTTCCCCGTCGACAGCGCCACCTGCTGGGGTCTTGTCTCCTGGGAAGAGAAACACAATCTTCGACGACTGAGATAAAGGCAGGCGTTTTGGTTCATCACGCACAACTGTGACGGAACGGGAATAAACCCTGCTGGCTAGCTCTGTGCCCCTCTGGTTGAGTGTTTCAAGCTGCTGGAGTCCTTGGGACTCTAGCGCTGTGTCCCAGCTTAGAAAGCGGTTCTTCAACGTAATGACCTTGCGATGCGCTTCTTCTAAACGCGACACAGGTAAACTTCCGGACTCGACAGCCTCGCAGACTTTGCTTATAGATGCTACTTGAACATCATAGGTGTGGCAGATCATAATACTATCACAACCGGCGCCCAGAGCTAGGACCGCACCCTGCTCGGTTCCGTATGTGGCACGGATACCGTCCATTTCCAAACAATCGGTGATCACCATGCCATCGTATTCCATATCTTCACGGAGGATTTTCAAGGCATCGGGAGATAGTGTAGCAGGAAGCTTTCCATCGCCAATCGCAGGTAAAGCAATGTGAGCGGTCATCACTGCCTCGACTCCTTCGGCAGCGGCTCGACGAAAAGGCCTTAATTCGCATCGATCCAATTGATCTCTCGTCTTGGAGATGACAGGAAGGCCATAATGGGAATCCACGGCGGTATCTCCATGTCCTGGAAAATGCTTCACGCTGGGAACCACTTTCTGCTCCCGAAGCCCTTGGGCAGTGCCACTTGCAAATCTGCCAACTAATGTTGGGTCATCACCAAAGCTCCGCACCCCAATGACTGGGTTCAGGGGCTCCGAGTTGATATCGCAAACGGGGGCATAATCCATATTAATACCGAATAGTCTCAGTATCTCGCCGGTGACGGTGCCGACTTCCCTGGCAAGGTCTGGGGCGTAGGTAGCTCCCAGGGCCATTGGCCCCGGGAGTTGAACAGCGATGGGAGGTGAAATCCGAGTGACTAGACCATTTTCCTGGTCGATGCCAATGAAAAGGGGATGTTCATGGCCGGCTAGTTTCGCTTCCTCTTGGAGAGCACACGTCAAGGCCTACCAAGAGGGATCAGTGCCGAGGCTCTGGTATGGATTAAAATATAGCTTACTTGTAACTGCACCGCATCCCGAATGTTACGCTTGAAAAGAACAATCCCTCCCAAATGATATTGGTGGATTAGTGTTTTGATTTCGGCGCTGGGGGTCAGGCCATGAAAGCCGACCGCGAAAAGCTAGGAAGAAACAGCCCTCTCAGTCATCTCTAGAAGATCTCGGACTAGGGGTATTTGAATGATTTATAGATTTTATGTGTTCATAATCATACCTGGCCCACTTTTTTACATAGCTCTGTCGAATCCATCACAGGGATCTGTCATTTAACGATGGAACGATAGTAAGGGAGTCAAAAGAGACTCTTTTTTCCCAAGGGAGTGAGTGGATAAATGTGGAGTGGAGTAAATTGTTGCAGGGAATGACCCACGCGGGGAACCAGTTGAGTTGAGGATTTAGATTGTGGATCACATCCAATGGAAGACAAGCGAGTATCTATTGCTGTAGATAAATAGTTTGTAGATAAAAGATTAGTCTCTTGAAGAAATCTCGGTCCCGTGGAAGGATCTGTGAAAATTACCCACTAGACCTTTTTGAGTCTTTCAGTCTTACCTTTCCCTTACCTGCCCAGGTGACATTCAAGTCTCTCTCTCGGTAAAACTACCTTCAAAGCTCGGCATCTCATCTTGTCAAATCATAAAAAGCAATATTATCATTATTATTATTATTATGACTATGATGATGATCCCTTATCGAATCCCAGCTCACAAACCTAGTAACATATGACGACAACAGTTGCATAACTGCCTGCTCAATGCACTGTGTCAATAAAGATCATGGCAATTGCCCGTCAGACTCCCGAATTTCACCGCAGTAGCTCCATGAAAAGAATTAACCGAAAAAAAGAAACCACAAAGCAAATTCTGAACGAGCCAGAAGACCTGTAGAGAATCGGTATGGTTGTGTGCGACGTCACTCGTCAGGTTCGGTTAGCCACGTGGTCGAACTGGTATAGAGGCTCAAGGGTGACTTTGCGTCGAAGGACATAGCGATTGAACCAGTAGGGGAGAACTTTCTTGACTTGATAGCTTGAATGCATGCGCGTAGGAACAGCGAAGACATAGTCCAGCTCCTCCAGGGTTCGCTGCTTGGTCTCCGGCAACAAGAAGAAGATCATTACAAATGCAGTAACGTTCAACCCGCTAAGAATAGATCAGTAAGTGGATTCACTATCACAGGAGCTGCGAGCTTACGCGTAGAAACCGAAAGCACCGGCCACTGTCATGACCGACAGCATGCGTGGGAAGGTGATGCTAAGTACACCAGCCCAGGCAAGGCATGTCGCGACAGCAAAAGACATTCCCACCTCTAGAGCGTAGTACAGCAATTGTCAGAACAGCTTATTTATGGATAGAATCGAGTTCTTACCTCTGTGTGACAGGGGGAAAACTTCGGCCGAGTATGCGTAGGGAACAGGTCCTTCTCCCACCGAATAAAAAGCAGCGAAGATGAAAATAAACAACGCAACACAGACGATGTGCGCCTTCGAGCTTACCGGAATCCAATAGCTGAATCCTGCACCCAACAATGTCCAGGCCATCTGGGGGAAGGTAAACAGAAGCAGGGATCTACGCCCCCATGTGTCAATCGTGAAAACAGCGGGAAAGGCAAACAGGAAGTTGACCACACCAAAGCCCCAAGAAGCCCATAGGGCCCCTGAAGCGCTTGCACCTGCCTCAACAAAGACGGTAGAAGAATAAAACGCTATGATATTGATACCACACATCTGCTGGGCGAGCATGACCGTGTGAGCAGCAAGCGTTGCACGACGGACTCGTGGGATAGTGAACAGCTCATATAAGCGAGTTAGGTAGTGGCCCTTGCCTGCGATCTCTTGTTCCACCTTGAGCTGAGCACTAATATAGTAAAGATCACGAGCAGCTTGCAGATCGCTATTGCGCAATTTGCGTAAAGACTCCCATGCCTTCTTGACTAACCCCTTCTTGAGATACCAGCGGGGAGACTCTGGACAGAGATACACGCCAAAGACTAAAGGAACTGCAGGGATAAAAGCAGAACCAAGCTGTAACCGCCAGGCTATATCCCCAGCGTCCTTGACAGCGAGGTTCGCGCAGGTTCCTAGAAAGATGCCGAAAGCCGTCCACAGTTGCCAGGACATCACCAGGCCACCACGGATAGAAGCAGGAGTATTTTCAGCACAAAAGATAGGTATAACTGACCCTTTCAAACCCATACCGAGTCCCATAAGCAAGCGACTGACGAGCAACTGGGGCCAGGTTTGAGCCAAACCAGAGCCAATAGGAGTCAGCAAACAGAAAATAGCGGAAATGAAGATAGCACCCCTGCGACCAAGAAATCTGTTGATGGGGTCAGAAAGCCAGGTTCCGCATGCTGCACTCGCAAGATAAGGGCCTCTAGGTTTCTAATTAGTGTGTAGCTTTGTGCCAGTGGATTGTGTGTTAACATACGCATTGATCACACCAACAAGCCACTCGTGCTTGGTTTTGTTTGGGCCACTCTCAGGAATACCAAGTGCGACAGGAAAGGATAAATTAGCGCCTACAAGTACAAAAGGTTAGTTCAGCTTCTATGTTGTGTGTGGCCAAGACATGCCGTTGCTTCCGGTCTGATCCCATCCCCTGCAGCATGAAATGATTAATCATATCGCTAGATGTACGTGTCAAGTATATAAGGTACTTACTGGACTGCAGCTCCGACTGAGCAGAGAGCAATGGTGTAGTACAGAGGCCAAGGCTGACGCCATTTATGAGTAGTTTCTGCGCGGATCACACTGATGTCCGCATCGGTCATGTCTGGGACAGTTTCATAATTGTCCGGGTCCTTTGCAACGAGAGCACCTTTTTTCAACAACGGGAGTATGTCATCAAGTTGATGCTCATTAGAAAAATGTTCCACATCTCGCAGCACCTGTTCAGTGGTCAGGTCTGCCAAAGGGTTCTTGATCCTAAAATAGTTTAGCCTTCTCCGGAGGGGCACGAGTACCTAGATGACAAGGATTCTACTCTGTTAGTGAAGACTCACTTTGCAGAGGTGTTCTTGTTCAGATTTATATGCTCCAAATGGCCCTTTTCAGAAGCATCCTGATCACTGCTCATGCTATACGGAGTCTCGGTCAGTGGGTGGTTACTATTAGTCTCGGACAAAGAACAAACCGTTTCTCGATCCGTGTCATCAAGTCATCAGGTTGTCCCTGGGGACGGGTGCCATCTGACGCCATGGTCAATGGATGGGAAAGAGGAAGGGAGCTATAGCTATGACTGATTTTGAAGTTGAATACGACAGGGGATAAAGAAGGAAGGGGAAAGGGGAAGGTTTTAAAGTAAGAGGGGGCTCTTAGGTAAAGCGGGGAGAGTGGAGGGGATGGAACGATGAAAGAAAGACGGTGTAATCTCGTCTGAGGAAGGGACGACTGAAAAGTATGGCTCCATGTAAGCGAGTCACGGGTCTCATGTCACTGGGGAAGCGCAAAAGAAACAGGCTGGGCTTCCACCGTGGGTTATTCCCCATGGGAATCCCACGCCCCCGAAATGACCTGAGCTGGTTGGTCCACTGGTTCCTTCTGGATAAACATTCCCGGGTTGTACATTTACGTTTTAGACTTGACCACTAAGCTTTGACTAGTCTCGTGTTCTCCATTTCTAGAAGCCCATGCTCATGAAGACAAAGCCTACGTCATATAATCGGAATGCTTTTGCTTCTTTTCTATGTTGATTGGATTCACCTTTTGAGGACATTCTCTGGGGGTGATGAATACGAGCAGATATTAGATGCTACGGAATGCACTTTCCTCCGGGCAAATGAACTGCGAGAGAGATAAGTGTTATTTATCTACTAAGAAATATAGACAAGGGTTGAGGACTAGGTAGTCTAAAGTTTGATCTCTTCGTAAGCTATATTAAAGGATAGTAGGTACCGTATCTTATTGCCTCAAGAAGGAAAGTGTGCAGGAAAAATGAAAGATAAAAAAGCGGCGGACAAAAAAGCCAAAGAAAAGAAAAGAAAAGAAAAGGCAGCTACAGTGACAGCGCAAATTATTGGCTTTTTGTGGTAAGATTAACTCGGTCGTCATGGGGTGGGCGTGAAATAGGGCATAAGCCACTGTATCACGCCATGGTACGTTGCGTTAATTATGTCTGAATTTGTTCTTCACTGTAAAACCCTTTGCTCTTTGGCCATGGTTCAACAAGTTGACAATAATCGGGTAGCCATCGGACACTTGTACCGGAATGATAATGTACTCCATCATAGGACTGGCATATTGCAATCATGCACTTTTTTTTTTTTTTTTTCCCTCCTTGGCGAATGTGCCTAGGTCAGCCCTGGTCTTCGAAATGGGCCTGGAATATCAGGGGCCCATAGAACACCCCAGGAACATCCTTCAAAAATCCGGGGGCACCGGAGCTTAAAGAGACAATAGGTGCATATAAAAGCATGGAAGTAAGACCTGACCGAGTATCGCTCGTGCACAAGCTACATTCGAATACCACAAAATATACTCGAACTTGAAGATTCAGCTAGTTGATTCAAAAGATTGTCCCATCCACACTAATTGACTAGATACTCTTTGGTAACATAATACGAACCCTTTACGACTATATTGTGTCACGAATTGTATGCAAGATTTTCAACACACTGGTTCATGCCGTAATGCTCCCCTCCCAAATGTGGTTTGCAAAAACGACCACCCGACTTTTGAGCTGCGTGTATGTCCTCCACGCCACATTACTGTTCATGTGCTGTTTGCAGCTTGTGATTGGATTTTGACAAAATACAGGGTATCGCCGAGGCTGTGCCATCAAACAATCCCGCCGAATAAATTTTCCGCATCCCTGGTCGGAGCTTATGCAGTGGTTTGCTCATAAGATAAATTACGAGACTAAATTAGTAGTTGCAGAAATCTAAGCTTACTGTGCAGAATGAAGGTTTCGCATTCCTGAGTGACCCTGATTAAGATTTGACGCTTAGACGCATATGTATTAATCCAGAACGTTCATTTACCATTTTAAGAATACAAGTGGACAAGGATGAGGCTAAAGAAAAATGAAGAAAAGGCAGTCAGCTTTATTACTTAAACCTTGACCATTACTATTATCGTATTTTTGAGGGTCTCCAACACTGTATACCGGATTTTCGGTGTTGCGGATAGTATATACTAGATATTCCACTTTAATGTCAAGGCAATTTGGATATCATTTGCATGCCATGAAAGCCGCAGTGATCTCATCCTTGCGTATTATTACAGACCTCTACTGCCAAATCCTTTTTCTTCTTTTGGTGATTTTATTTGTGCCACATTTGACAAATTAGCATCTCAAAATAATTAAAAAGTGTCTTGTAAAGTCACGTGCAGTGTGAAACGATCTCCACCCCCAGTTCCGAGAAGCTTGCTCGTAACTGAAGCATGATCTCAGCAAGGCTGAATACATTGATGATAGTGGCATAATCGGTTCAACTCGAGACTAACATTATAGCTATATCCAGGCCTTGACGATATATATAATGCAGGTCTCAAAATTAAGTACACCGTCCGCGCAAGATCTTCTACATTTCGGAGAGCCATTTGCTCCATTTTCCGAGTTTCCGGTGCAGGCCATCCACAATGATCCTAGCTGGTTCGAGGCAAAGTTACGAGAGGGGAAGCCCTTCGTTATTCGCGGATTGAACCGAACTGCTCAGTGGGATGAGTTAATTCTAAGCAATGAGTGCTTGACCACGTCCTCTCCAGGGGGTAGGTTTATGGTCCGATACTGAACTATCTGTGTAGTAACGGTCGTAGTATCTTTTGCTAACAGCTTGCCACGCAAAGTATTGCCCGTGAGGAATTGCCAGACTGGACGCGATGTTAAGATGCGACTTCATGACCTGTTATCACCAACAGACGCTCGGGTTGGCCATGTCCGAGATTTGTATGTCCATTGTCAACCCGGAAAGCCATCTTCACATATCTGTCTCTTGTTCTATAACTGACCGCCCTAACAGTTTATACGCAAAGGACCTCCACTGTCCTACCGAGTGGATTGAGGCGCTACAAGCTGTCCTCCCTTCTTGTTTGATGCAACTGGGCTCATTCGACCTTTTCCGAGTGCTACCAAAAGATATAATGCCCGAGGTATTGATGGCATATGTCGGAACTCGAATGTCTTTGTACGTGTAATATGTGAATCGTAGATATAATATGCCTACTCATGTTTTGAACTATAGCTCCGGATTTCACAGATGCTTTAGTGGAACAGTTGCTCTCAATCTTATGGTCGAATCAGAAGGTGCGTGGATCGATCGCTATAGAGTGCAGTGAAAGGCATATCATGTGTTTTTTTTTCTGCAAAGCTTCTTATATATGCTAATATTCGAAAGGAAACAAGCATGGTTCGATATGCTTTGGCACAGATAAAAACTCACAGGCTAAATACGACGCATTCATGGAGAGACTCGGAAATTCAGCGCACACTGACTGGGCTAACTTGTCTCTGACGCAGCTAGAGTCGGCTGATTTCCCTATATACGTCACTCACCAGGAGCCTGGAGACCTGGTTATATTTCCTTCTGCAACTGCTCACCAGATATGGAATGTCAGCCCCATGGTCACAAAGGTTGTTTGGAACATTATGCACACATCGTCACTTGTGTCATTTTTCAACTATGTGCAGCCGGCATATCAAAGTCAATGTCATACTGACACAGGCCGAGTGCCTCTAATACCGATGCATGCGATTGAAAGTGGTTGCCAAAACGCAGAACAAATGAAGCTGCTTGTGGATATCTTCCAAAAGCTCGTTGATGACGAAGATACCGGGAGTGATTCAATGATACGCATAAAGCTTGTAGACACACAAGGAGCTGTGGTCGAGTGCAACTTCTGTGGCTTGACAATCTGGAACCGACATTTGCACTGCGAGCAGTGTGGGGATTTTGATCTCTGTTTGACCTGCTATATATCCGGGAGGAGCTGCAAGCATGTCCTGGATTTCACATGGGCCGAGCTATTCCCAAAGAAATTCCACCAGACTCTTCTTCAAGCTGCGCGGGAAGAGCTGGGTGGCTATTCTTCTCCCCAGAGAGAACGGTCCAGGTATGTCGCGATTGATACATTTGTCCTGCCCCCAAAAAAATGCCCTAAGAACATGTGGGCAAAGTGGGAATTAACACACATGTAATTTAGACAAAAGACATTAGGTTCTTTGGCTGTAATAGCAGCAAATTCGCGGCGTCAGTCGGTGGTAAGCATATGCAATGTACCTTGCGGATGCATATATCGATTTGTGCACTGACAATGCCAGGAACGTCTTTGTCATCTATGCCGTGATAATCATCCTATTTGGAAAGGCGTTCAGTGCCCCCAGTGCTCGGCATTCTTTTGTCTTCGTGGTCTCTATAGACATTTCGATATCGATCTCCTCGGTTTTCTCAGAAACATGGATTCTTGGGCATGCCCGAAATGCTCACAAATCTGTAATTGCCGGTGCTGCCACTTCCCTCATCCTTACCAGAGCAAAGCAAAGCCCGTCCGTGCTCGTATCAAAGCGGTCGATTCACGAGGTCGCATTTCTGGGTTTGTCGACAATGTGTTTGACCAGAGGAGAGGCAAGCGAGCCATCACATCGACACAAAGCATGTTACTACATCCTGCTGAAGAGGCCCATGGGCCAAAGCGACCTAGAATGCAAAGTGATGACAAAAGCTCAGTCCCACATGGACTTGTGAATCCGTCACTTGAAAGCCTGGCTAACTCTCGAAACGGAAGGTAAAAGACTCTCCCACGCGCTGTTGGTACTGATTTCTCTGACTGCGAATAGTTCTGTTGGATCCCTCGGTTCCAAGGGTCAGCTTCGCATTAGTGATCTTGTGGAGGATAGGGCCTACCCAGACCCATCCTTCTCGCGTAGTCACCGTGTTCAAACTCATGTTTTGTCGCATTCTACCCCAGAAGATCCCTCATATCAACGTCCCCGAGAGCTCAGTAGCTACAACGCAAGTACCTTTCCCGCTTCTAACGAGGAAGAAAACATCCCTTCTCTCGAGAAGAAATTGGCCGCCTTGCGAAAATATGCCGACGACCTTCTTGAGCTTTCGCTGGTTGAATCGCACGCGAAAGTGGAGGAGAAAATCTCCGAGCTAGAGACTCAGATCGAGCGGAGAAAGAGACAAAAAGCAGAAACGTTATTTAATAGTCTGAATCGGGATTTTCCTGATTTGGCGACGATAGCTATGGAAGAGGCACGACGACGTGGAATTTAACAGCGATGTTGGCCTGAGTATGAGTAACTGTTTCTTTTTCCGTCTCAACCTCCTGTTATTCGATTTATAGAATTGGGATGAGTATGGATGAAAGCGAAGGTATATATTGAGCTTGGAAGATCAACAACTGGAGTGGGTAAACAAAGGCGTTACATGGATCCATGTCCATATTAATTACCTAATCAAGTTAATAGCTTGCTGAGAGTTGTACAAATCTCTCTAAAAACTTTAAGGGACAACATGATAAGGCAGTAGATATCCTGCTAGCTTTAATGTTGTGAAGAAGGTGAGTTATGTCCGTCCGTCCGTTAGTAGGTTCAAGCCAGAAATGATATGAGTAATAATGCCGGATCAAGTTTTGAACATACAAAGAAACAAAGAAAGAGTTCATGAGGTTGTTAGAGGGGAAAAAATAATAATCTATTAGTGTGTACTTAGGATGTAAACCATTCACGCCAAGGAGAGAAGTGCATGGAAATTAAGCAGAACCAAAACCATGGAAGCAGGTAAAGGCGGAGGAGTTCCCACTGGTGGTTGTCGATCGTTTAGGGCCTCCACATCCCATTCGTTCCTCTTCTCTCCCCCTTCCCATCCCCTGTGACGGTCAGCTTTGCCTAAGGAATTTGGCCCCCAGGCATCTTATTTTTATACTTTGTTTCTGTGAAGACAGAATCATTACCTTCCTTTCATGTCGCTAGGATCCTTATCTTTCATTTGCGACCTTGTATTGGTATGCTCTGCCTCAAATACGCGTTCCTTGCATCGACCAACCGCTCCTATCCCCTCCCCCTCCACTCCGCTAAATTACGTTTATCGTGTGGATTGCTCACAAAGGATATAAAGCAATAAGGCCCTGCTCTGCTCTGTCTAGTTCTCATTCCGAGTATCTTTATTACACGCTACTGCACTTCCACCTCTTAACCTTTCTGCGCTGTGTTCTCGCTCCTCCGGTGAGGTTGTCGGTGTCAATCTAAATACACTAGATATCCTTGACCGCCTCCACAACGCACGACAACTAAGTCTCTCTCTTTCTCGCACCGCCGATCGATCTTTCTTCTTCCTTTTATTCACACCAAACTTCCTGAGTTCAGCTTTATATCTTCGTTCCACGGCTTTGCGGAGATTGTCTGTCTACTCACTCCCTTCCAATCTCCCCCATCATGCCATGCTTTAAGGGTCTTGCCGTGAGTATACATACTCCGGATGGCCCTATTGCCGAGCACTCGATTCAACGTCAATCCCGAGCCTCTCGCATAGCTTGTTACATTCCTGTACCCCCGCCAAAGTTACCAAACACCGCTACCGGAAGGCCTGAGCAATCGTCTTTTGCTGTCTCGATCACGTTATTGAACCCGGGTCAAGATGTGCCTTATTCTGCGCCAAAACCAACACCGGACAACCCCGCACCAAGACCAAAAATTGTCGGAGGTCTTCCTGGCCAAACAACGGAGCGAGGACAGTATAGCAGCATGGTCACCCCTTACCAGCCTTTAACAAATTCACCGAACGAGACCGTCGCGGCTTATATCTACTTTGACGGTCGGCAAAAGGAAGAAGTAGCTACTCTGCTTCGGAGAGGCGAAGAAACCTGGGTGAATTCGCGATGGGTCAGTGTTCCTGACTCGGAAGGTGGTGGCCTTGCTGAACGAGAGTTTCTTTTCCGTGAAGTGGGACTGGAGCGTTGGCTTAATGGCCTAGATTTGGAGGGGAAGGATGCGGCCGCAAAAATTGAGCGGAGACGGCAGAAAATGGAAAAACGCCGCTTGAAACGGGAGTCGACTGACGATATCGGCGATCTGGACATGGACTCGAAGCCCGGAAAACATGACAAGGGTATCATGCGATATGGCAGCGATGCCAAATCCCCCCTCGAGGGCGTTTCGGATGATGACATGTCTTTCTCTGACTCGGACGATGATCCTATCCCAGAGTCTGCGGGGCAGATCAAGGTAGCTCTGTTCCGTGTATTGGCCTCTGGAGAGATCAAACGTGGAGAATACTCACCCCAATTCGACGCACATGACGACGACGACGAAGCTCAGCAAGGCAGTAATGGCGGCGGTACGGATGCCGACATTGATCATACTACGAGTTTCGCAAAGCCCAAAACCTTGGACCCGAAGACTATTAGTACCCAGACAGTGACTGGTATTGACCCAACCGACAAGCCGTATGCTATTTTCACGTTTATGTATAGAGGAGAACGTAAGTTAGTCCTCACTGTTCAACATGACAGGTGATATTGACTACGCTCAGGACAATTACAGAAAATGGGCATCTTGAAGGACCCCAAGGCGCAAGAAACTCCTGGCTCAGCCAAGCGCAGATCGCTCCAACCGGACTTTGCTAACCTCGGTCCACTGAAGCCCGGCGGTACCGTTGGGTTCTTGAACTTCCGCGACCACACCGACAGCAAACGCAAAGGCAAGAAGAACAAGGACGCCGAGGCCGACGAAATGGACAGTGATGAGGATGATGATGACTCTATTCTTGGGAAAGCCGATGATGAGGAAGGCAAGGAGGACGACCAGCACCTGTCCCCTGACGACTTGAGGCGCCAAGGTGAGCTTGCGGAGGGTGTTCGCAAGATCAAGGTGAGTAAACACCAATCTCCTCTATGAAGGGCAATGTTAACGGAAGTGTAGCTTAAACGCCAGCATTCAACTGCGTCACTGGGCACCAATACTCCAAAGACGGACACCGCTAGTCCTCAACCGTCGGGAGAGACACCAGCGGCTTCCAGTATCTCCACGACCCCACCAACTGCGCCAGCTACACTTACTGGCACACCCGATGTACCGAAGCCCCTCGCCAATGCGTTGAACGGGGAGTTTGTGGGAAGTCCATTGAAGAAGCAGAGGGCTAGTGTTTCGCAGGCGGATGAAAATGCGATGCGACGAAGAATCGAGTCAGGGTTATCTCAGGAGATAAGTCCAGGCATGGACAGCGCTGCACCAGAAAACCCCCAGGATGCGGCAATGAGTTCCAGTTCTTTCGGAGTCCCCGATCAGAAGCCAGCTACTCAGAATAATGAGGATGAGGAACTGTGAAGGGACGATGCCCCTACCACCTTTCTTCGACATTTACACATGGGAGCATGGTCTCTGCGGGTCAGCTTAATCGCCAACGTAACGCTGATCGTTGATTTATATCCTGACACTATAATAATATTTTGGTCGGCACCCAACTACGGGGGCCTTTTAACATTTTATTAGGTTTATTCAATTTGGGAAACATTCTCAAACTTTCGATGACCGTGATGGATTAGCGTAACTGGAATTACCGACAGGTACAATCTTCGATCTGTGAGGGTATTGGCTATGTTTTTTTTTTTTTTAACGTCTTGATGATGATGATGATGGTATGGAAGTTCGTGATCAGCTGGACATATCGGCTTTAATGCGTTCGATGAGAGCTGTGTCTGCTGAGGCCATAGAAATCTTTCGTTTATATCCAAAAAGGCTATTGATAACTAGTATAGACTAAATGAGTCACGCAAGGTGCAAACGTATATTGATTATTGGATGAATTTAATCCAGCTGTTTTTTTTTTGTTTTTTTTTTTTTTTTCCCCCTTTTCTCTGATTTTTGATT
>ML742256.1:0-46007 GCA_009193465.1 Aspergillus avenaceus
CCCCCGAAAGTCGCATTATTGTCTTTCGCTCTATACGGCTTTCTCCCCTAGGATCTCGGTACTCGGCGTCACTTGACTGGTATCGATTCGTTTGTGAAGGCTACTGGGACAGGTTCCTTCGACCCTATATATTCGTGAGACGTCTCTCAGTTCTCACGGAGACCTTGACTGGTTTATCGCGGTCGAACCAACCTGGCTTCAAGCTTTTGATGATTCTAGGAAGTCCCATTAGGAGACCACTTTACCTTTCTTGGCTTCTGTGAAAGTGCTTTGCTTAGGGGGAATACTGTTCACAGAACCAGGTCATATTTCCCTGGAAAGGTAAAGAGCCTTTCTATCATGGCTCCTATCTATCCTCGACTTGATTCATTTATTTTGAATCCCACTTGAAGTCGTTTTTGCTGACATAGTTATGGCCCGGCAGTGACGCACAACCGTGACTTGCAGTACTAGTCAGCGATTTGCGCCGCTGCCATCATTCTCTCTTTTTGTTATCGCGATCGAGACCGAAGATTCCTTGGTCCTACTCTTGACGGTTCACATCCGCCAACCTGTATTCTCCCCTCTTCGTTCGCTTTTGTGTCCGCAAGCTCAACCTCCCTATCTCTGCCAAGCAGATAATCAAACGTCGACGGGAGCGTTTCGAGTCGTTGAGAAACCCTACCAAGATGGCTGCCGCTCCGCCCCAAGCAAGACCTGACCCAAGTCAGTGGAAGAAGAATCTCTCACATCACCTCATCTGTCCAGAGTGCAAGGAGGTGCCGCCGAATCTGGAGTTTCCTGGGTCCCATGAGACTGTGTGCGGATCGTGTGGTTTAGTGCTTGCCGATCGAGAGATCGATATGCACTCTGAATGGCGTACGTTCTCCAACGATGATCAGAATAACGATGACCCATCACGTGTCGGAGATGCTTCAAATCCACTGCTCAACGGTGATCAACTGGAGACTCAAATCGCTAGTGGGGGTTCTGGCCGTGTCCGTGATCTGTATCGTGCTCAGAACAAGCAGTCGAGCGAGAAGTCCAACAAGGCGCTCCTTGCGGCTTACAAGGAAATCGGGGCTCTGTGCGATGGCTTCAACATCCAAAAGAATGTTGCGGACACCGCCAAGTACTTGTTCAAGGTTGTTGACGATGCAAAGGCGTTCAAGGGCAAGTCGCAAGACGTGATTATTGCGGGCTGTATCTTCATTGCTTGCCGTCAATGCAAGGTCCCCCGTACTTTCACTGAGATCTTCGCTGTCACAAAGGTCTCGAGAAAGGAGATCGGGCGTATCTACAAAGCTCTGGAGAAGTTCTTTACAGCGCAAAACTTGGAGAGGCACAATGCGGTCGTGTCCAGCGGCGGTGTCCCAGACCCCAACGACACCTACACGCAGACTTCCTCTACCAGGCCCAGCGACTTGTGCAACCGTTTCTGCAACCTTCTGGATCTGCCGTTCCAAGTCACCAGTGTCTCCTCTGCACTGTCTGATCGGGTCACAACTATGGGCGATCTCGCTGGACGATCTCCCCTGTCTATTGTCGCGGCCTGTATCTACATGGCCTCGTATTTGATGGGTAACGGCAAGACTGCCAAGGACATCTCCCAGGTCGCCCATGTCAGTGACGGAACTATCCGCGGTGCCTACAAGCAGCTCTACGCTGAGCGAGAGCGCTTGATTGACCCTGCATGGATCAAAGATGGAAAGGGAGATCTGAAGAATCTCCCTGCCAGTTAAGCCAGCTGGTTTTAGATACTGTCATAGCTCCCGTTGAAATAGGAGCTATGTCACTTAGGTTAGATGTGTCATCACATACAAATACCATGATACCCAAAGACATTCACACAAGAAAAGAAAAAGAAAAAAAAAAAAGCCCAGGGGAGAACAGACGGGGTCATCAGTTTGTCAGAAAGTGCCCTTGACCCTTTTTTTCCTTTTCTTTTTTTCTTTTCTTTTTTTTTTTCCTTTCCTTTTTTTTTTTTCCTATTGAACATTTTCAAGGGGAAGGCAAACAGGGGAAGTTCCACGCTGGGTCCAACGCACTTGTAGTTTTCCTTATTAAATTGCAAAGCCCATTTCCGCTGAGGTATGTTTTGCCCCTGCAGTTTTCTTCTCGGCTCCCGAATCTCTTTCAGTCTGCATAATTAATAAGTGAATATGATACTTGCATTTTATTTAATTTTTTTTTTTTCATTTTTCTATTTTTAGTAAATATAATGGATTTATTGAAAAACTGAACTTACCACTCAAGTAAAGATTCAAAGATGCTGTAGGTTCTCACTCTGCTCCCCTTTCAGGACTAGCACATTCTATAACCATTGGATGAAATCAGGTCATTATAGATCTACATACACTCTACTAAGAATTAAAAGAATCTACAACATACCAAGATATAGATATACAGTGAGTAAATAATCCAGTTCAAGTCCAGTTCATACTTCAAAAGTAACATCCACCAATCCATAGAACTATTATATTACAAGTCCCAGACTCAGTCTAGATACTAGTAAAATAGATCTAGCCAGGCTGGAGAGTGATCCGCTGAATCTGGCCATGAAGGTCCGTATTGTTGGCTCTGAGTTGCAGTGCTTGGATCCGGATAGCGTGAACAGGACTGTTGGGTGGTTATGAGTGCTTGGTCTGTGGATTTGAGTGCTGAGTTTTGAGGTTCTTTGAGTATAGTACTAGTACTAGGAGTAGTAGCATGCTTGCTCTGGAGATATTTGTGTGTGAAGCTGAATCTCAATGTTGCAAGTGGGTTGTGACCACTTTTAGTCTACTGGATATTCATTGTATAACTTGTCTCTAACATTGTCATGAAGCGAGAGGTATATATTACTAACTAATGACGGGGAAGAAGTTGTAGGCGAGATCTTACATATCTCATTTCCATACACAGAAAAAGTATTTTACACAGTACTATGTACTATACAGTATCTCATGGCTGTCCGCAGTACCTTTACTAGTTCAGTATATTGCCATAGGTTATAGAGCTAAACGTGGAACAGGCGCCAATTTGAATTTGCTGTAGATAGATTGCCAAACGAAAGTACATACATAATGGCTTTCCCGACTGCATCCCAAAAATTGCAGATGCTCTGTCAGTAAATTCTATGACCGCTACACTAGGATAGCATAGTATGTCTCTTTTACTGGCCTGAATAAAACAAGATGAACAAAAAGACGAGTCATGTTCCCAGATAACTAAACACTCTCCGAGGCTCTCTTTTCATCGGCAGTTGTAGCCGCAACCTCTGCAGTATCGTCTACTCCAGACTCGGTGGGCAAATCACTGACTTCTTTGCTCGTACTCTCTTGAGCAGCCACCGCTTCGGAAGATGCTTCTGGCTCATCGCGCTTGATTGTTGGCTCTACAGCTGGACCCTCGCCCTCTGTGGTGCTTGGTATCGTATGAGCAACATCGGTAAATGTCGGCTGAGTCTCAGCGGTTTCGGTGGCTGATGAGTCGTCCGACGGTGTTGAAGTTTCTTCGCGAGGGGTTGTTTGAGGATCAGCTGGCTCACCAGCCATGTTCTTCGCTATTGGGGGAGCCATAGTACTACTCTCTGAAGGAGCGGTGTCAGGGGCAGCGACCTTCTCCTGTTCCGTATCGCCGACAACCAAGTTGCCATCCTCGCCGACTTGCCACACGTTCCAGGTCGTGGTAATCTTAACTTCAGGGATTGTTGGCAGCTTCGCAGTCACCTTCTCAGCAGCCGGCTTTCTCCGGGCTGGTCCTCGAGCTCTGCCCTTGCGGGCATCACTCAGGGGCTGCTTCTCCGCTGGAGCTGCCTCTTCCTTCTTCTCCTGAGGCTTGGGTGGTGCCTGCGGGCCAAGCTGCAAGCGCGAGTTGAGGTCTGACAAAAATCCTGCTTTCAGGGCAGCGATCTTGCTACCTCCTGGGCGAGCAGGAACTGCCGGTTTCGGCTTAGCCGCCACGTCTTTAGAATCAACGTTATTCCCCGGGAAAATAGGCTTGGATGGCCGAGTCGGAACCTGGGGCTTCGGACGTTCAGGGATTGATGGTGGCTGTCGCTTCTCAATGGGTGAAGTAACTGGTTTTGTAGCAGCATCTACAGGGGGCCCCTGTTGAGCCCGCTTCTGCGGCCGAATAGGGATACTAGGCTTTGTCGGTACATCCGGACTCTTAAGCTCTGCTTCCTCCGATGGCTCTATTGTTGTTACCAGTTTCTGGCTCTCCGGAGTATCTTCCCAGATATCACGACTGGGGAACCGTTGCTTCGCAACATCCGGGCGCGAGACCGATTTGTCATCATGATCCTCGGCTTCTAAAATCTGCGACGCAATTTTGTGCGGATCGACGTGGCTCGCCTCACTTCTACGGAATGACTCCTGCTCCGGGGTCTCAAAGTCTTCGGGCTTGGGAACATCTGGAGTGGATACAGCAGCATGTAACTGCAAGCTGTTGGGCGAATCTTCCCATATGTCTTGGCTAGGGAATCGATGCTTGGCGAGACCTGGGCGTTGCTTAAAACGATCAGCAGTCGAAATGGGATTTTTCTCCGCACTATCATCATCGGGGAACAGAGGTTCGTATTCCTCCACGTCTTCCAAAGGAGTGTGGGTCTCTTCGCGTTCCTCGCGAGAGTTGAACCTTGCCAGTGTAGGCAGGGTGTTTTGATGGCTTGTTGTTCTGCTGTGAGAACGACTTGGATTGACACTTGGAGTGCGGCTTCTTTGATCGAACTCCATGCTTTCCCTCCTTCCGAGCGTGGGTGAAATTGCAGGATGCTGGAAGGCAGACTCTGGCCGCACTTCGTCAGCAGCCAAGATGGGCTCTTCTTCTACGGCGCCACCCTCCTCGATATCGTGAGAATGGGCTTCTGGGTCTGGAGTCTGGGCAAACCCGTCAGGATGATGCAGATGGTGATACGGTTCATCCACATGAATCACTCTCGGTTCTTCTGACTTATTGGCAGTGTCTTTCGAGGTCGTATCCTCCTGTGGAGCCTCATCCTCGGCTGCAGGGAGGCTTTCTTTACGCAATGAGGATTCGCCAAGAAGGCGCGAGCTACGGCGCGATTCAGGTGGCGGTGATGATAAACGATGAGTATACTCATCCGATGCGATGTAACCAATCTCTTCTTCTGGGGTACCATTCACAGCAGGAGATGTGCCTGTTTTTGCACTACCGTTAGTCGGAATTGCATAAACTACCCAATTCTTCAAACAACTCACCAAGTCCACTGCCAGTCACGGCAGAGCCGCGGACGATCTTATTCAAATCGTCACTGCTCAGAGCCCAATCCGGTCGCGGGGAGCCAACACCAGGCCCGTACTGCCCTTGCTCTTCTTTAACGTATTCTTCGGGGTGCTTTTCATACCATGCCTTCTCGAACTTGTCGTTATGTTGTACGCCGTGACCATGGAGACCATAGCTTCCGGGCGGGAGAGAGGCTTCACGACCACTCCGGGTACGGTTGTGGTTCCGGCCAGTGCGCGGGCCGGCTTGTTCCAAGATGTATGGACTTGGGGAAGGGGCTTGCACATCACCCGCATTAGGGTACATTGGAACCCTCTGTCCTATCTCGGGGATTCCATGGTCATCCCCGTTCATGGACAACCGCCGATCTATAGAGGCAGTGGACGACTCTGCGCGCGAGCCATTTGCCTGGGAATGTAATGAGCGAGCTGGACGCTCAGGGTGCTCATCAGGCGTGGGAGATCCAGTTCCACCGAGGCCTGCAGCTGCAGCTTGACGAGAGTCTGTACGTGTAACAGCCTGGACCCTAGCCTTGGCGCTGGAAGAAGGTAAAGAAGGCCTTGGCGCATGGAGCTTAAGTTCACTGCCCACATTCCGCGTCTCTGCAGGAGCGGGGTGCTGATTTTCTCGATGGCTCTCAGAGACATTGCCCACATTTAAATCTTCGTACTCAATACCCTCTTCGCCGAGTGACGGTATCGTTACGCTCGGTGGTCGCCGTGGCACATCTTGAGAAGCGGAACGGCTCAAATTCGAGCTATTTGGGGGCTCGTTCAAAGGGGATGGGGCATAGCTATCACGGAGAGGAGATGTAGAGCGATCAAAGCGACGAGATGGACGCGGTGGGATTTTGGGCACATCTGCAGGTGCAAGACCCTGCTGGTTGGGGGACCTTGACGGTCGAGGAGGGATAGCGGGGGCAGCTTGTGTTGACATGACTGGAAATCCTATGACAAGGAGACTGAAAGATGGATTTCTGGTAGTGTTAGTTTGACACAATCTCGATCAATGTGGAGCTTTACAAGGCACATGGGTGAATTTGGAGGGGTATTGGGCGCAGGTGAAGCTATAGTCAACAGAGTAGCTTTTTCCTGTGAGGGAAGCAAGATTCAATTAAAAGAGAGAAAATCAGTATAATCATGCAGATCATTCCTTCCACAGGGAAAAGCTCGCAATCAGGACCAATACTCCTAACAATGCGCCTTTGAAAGGAGACGAAGATAAGTAGTGGGAGATAAGATAGTATCCTTGGTTCACCGCTCCGAGCTCTGAAAACGGTGATGCAACTCTTATTTGAACCATAAAAAGGGAAATGATAAGGGGCTATGCGATAACCAAAGTTTAAAATAAAAAAACTTAACTCAAGTTACTCACCAATGTTGTGATGACGAATAACAGAACGGACGATAAGAGCTGCCTGAGTATAAGCGGACAGGAAGGAAGGATAGGAGCAATTGAACGGTTAAGTGGAAATTGCGATGTTCCCCTCGAGGGACTTATTGAAAGAGGTAAAGGGGTGGAAGGATGAATATACACGAGAGTTACGGCAAAGGATCAAAGAAGGGAAAAAATTGACAAAGGTTGAATGAAGAAGCAGGAGGAGCAGAAGATGATGTATGAACTTGCCAGTCATTTTGCCGCAAAGTGGCCGTAAATCCAGTCTAACCACTTTCTTCCTGCCACGGCCCACCGCCCCGTCGCGTGACGTCCTTTGACACTATCAGACAGCTTCCGGGACGGTATGGAAACCGTACGGTAACCACCGGTGGGCTGTGAACCAACCGGCATCGCTCGTCGCAATTATACAATTCACCAATTCATCATAGGCTCTCAGCTTTGCTTCGTTGGGTTTAGTTTGTCCCTCTTTTTCAATTCCTTGTACGGCGTAAAGTTTGACTTCTTTTTGTGACACTTCATTGCTTCAATTTACTTTGGACAATTTTTATTCAACAATTTCTATTAAAGGATAGTTCAACAAAAACATTGTATAAGTTGAAGGTCTTACAAAGTAACCAGACGAAAACCGGTAGCATTTAGTTAGACCTCCTTGGATCCTATCACTCCTTAATTCTCTACCAATGAGAGTCAGCAATTATTGAAGGGGGGCATATACGCTGTATGCATGCTGCAGCTGCCACGCATTGTTTTGTTCTTTTTTTTTTTTTTTTTTTTATTATTAAATAAGAAGATTTACTTTACTCCTCTCTGTCTTGAGGCATTTTTCCTGGCATGCTGTCCAACCTTACATGCTAGTAATACAAATGCGGTACCTAGCATAGTCCAGTGTGTTGAATATTGTGTTCTGAGTGGCCACAATTAACACATACATGAATCAAGGAACCTCCCGCGGACAAAATCACTCATAGCCAGACTTTGGAACCAAGCAACTGGCCGCTGATCTAAACGATCCAACTTTCTGGCTTCCGTACCATAGAACTATGGACAATCAATACAATATCTAATTCTTGGGAGAGAGAGAAAATATATATAAAAAAAAAAAAAAAAAAAAAACCGATCTTTGGCAACCTCTTGTGGAATAAATCTCCTTAATGGAGAAATACTCCGTAAAATGCATGTCTTGGGCCAGACCGTGGATCCACATTGTATTAATAGCCACAGCGCCACGACCCTGATACACTGATACAGCCCGCATACAAATTCACTAATAAGTATTTGATTATCATTCTCTTCGATAAGAGTGGTCGTAAATCAAAGTAACCCCTCGTGTGGCGGTGCGGATCACCACATAATAAGGATACCTGCATATACTTTGTACAGATAGTGCTATGCTGCCTAAGTTATCTCCCATCCATGGAAGAGAACTAATCAAAGGGAGGACAGTTTGCAATTTACTTTACTTTCGTGTTCAAATGATATATAGTGGATGCGCTAAAAGCGATCGGTCTCTTTCAGATTAAGTACCATTTCAACTCCTTCACCTGGACATAAATACCTACTCCTAAGTTATAACCCAAACTAGTACAGCGTAAATTGGATAAAGACATTCACATGTCCAACATTTGCTCACTCTACCCCCTAGCAAAGAGAATGAATACACAGAATTCAAATCCCCAACAATCCACAATTCAAAGTTCACCCTTCAGAAAGGAGTTTAGTTTTTCTTACACAGTACACCAGGATCCACTGTGGGGATGTCTCCGTCACGCTCGGGTCCACAGCCGCCAACATCAGCCTTAATCGGGGTCTCGTCATGCTGACCATAAAGTTGAATGCCTATCGAGTGGGACAAGTAGACATTTGCTTTGTTCTCATTGAGGAATCCCCTGCTGCAGCGTGGCGGATGATGTGTCTAGCGTCTAGACAGCTGGAAGCAGCTGTCAACATCAATTCAATTCCTGCGAGCGTGCCAGATCTTATCTCAACCCGAAGACGAATCTTATAAGCTTGAAAATACCAACCTGTAACCCTCTAGTATATACCCGGCCGCTTTTCTTGCCAAGGATAGGCAGTGGCTATAAAACAGGGAGCCTGGAGGCTAGACCCTAATCAATGCAGCAACACAGACACGCAACACCACCCGACAACTATATCAGATTCCAGCATTCCGGTAGATAGCCCAATCAGAGCTTCGTTGATTGACGCAACCGGAATCCTTGTGAATATTATCATCCGTCGGATACTGGACAGTGACTCTGATAGCATCTTTTATCGAACCAATCCAGCTGTATTACCCCAGAACTCATTCAACAGGGTTTTTAGAATATTCACCAAACACTACAGCCAAATTAAAGCTATATACCATACCATCTTCCCTCTTGCCCTCGTAATTAAAAACTTCTAATACATCGTAACCTGGAAATAGCCCCTGACGCGGGGTAAAGTCTAACCCCTCCTTCGGGGCAAAACAATAATATGACGTATGCCAGCCCAAAACAACTCCAGACCCTACCCATATATCAGGCGGTGATATTAAACCGACCTCCTACATCTAGCTCTGCATTACCCGAAACTCCCGATCCAAAGAAAATCCAAGGGGAACCGGGCATTCGGCCCTAGCGCGGACGTAGATACGGCATTCGGAATCGACGATGAGTGGATGCAGATTGACGTGCTCTATGTTTTCTTGAGTGGTCATAAGGCAGGTGTCCATTGTTGTGGATAAATTTACTTATTTGGGTGTCGATTTTGATGTATCATCTGCAGACTGCGCTGAAGAAGATCACATGGAGGTTGGATTGGGTGTAGTTTTGCAGTCTGGCATGAACGCACGCTCTGGTTTGCTTGGTGGTGGTATTTGTGGGGAGAGGGGGTAGCTGGAAATGCACCTGTGGTGGGGATTGGGCTGTTAAGCATAGTCTAATGCATGTACTGCTCGTGTTACTAGTAGGTAGGTGATAAGTTTCAAGGATGGGAAAATAGTTAATGATGGTCATTTGCACTAGAGGTGGAAATATAGATCTTTATTAATTGTTAACATTCAACAAGGACTGACCATTGCCCAGTTAGGGTTTTTGGTCGACTTCGTAGTGATGCGTTACAAGATTAAATGCTTTAAGCTAGTCATAGACTAAACAAAGTATCTAAGCCCTAGATGCTCAGGAGATACAGACAAGGAAACTATCTAAAATCAATTATGTGTATAACCTAACCAGCATCAAACAAGCTACTATTAGTAATTTCAGCAGTGTATATAGATGAAGCTAAACATCACCTGAAAATCCTATACCCACAGCCTGACAATACAGTATCCAATACCATCTATGAATTAGCATCACACCACATCCCCATCCTCAATCTCCCTCATCATCAGCTCCGCCTCCCCCGCAACCCTCCTAACCCTCTCAGACTCATCCTGCTTCCTCACAACCTCCCCAAACCTCTCCCTCCAAAGCCTCCATCTCTCCTTACAAAACCCATGTTTCCCCCTCCACAACAACCCCCCCGACCCCGGCGCCCCAACCAAAGGTCCAGACGCAAACACCTCATGCCACTCATAGATCTCCGCGCCCAAAACCTCAATCCAAGCCGCCGCAGCAGGAACCCACGCCTCCAGGGGGTCTTCGGCCCGCATATGCATCCAAGGCGTCTCAAGCGCCTCCGAAGCGTGACAAGCGCATACCACGAATACCTACAAAAGCCCGGCTCATCAGTCGCAACAAGCAGAGCAACGAAGCGGTTCACACTCTCCATGGCTGAAATCGCAGCCCCTCGCTCCCTGTTCGTCGTAGTCCCCGGAGCCGGAATGGAGTAATTCCAGTGACGCCGAATCTCCCAGCCCAGCATCGGCAGGTCCTTCCAGACCTGCATGTCGTAGATAATTAACGGCTCGTCTTGTCCATCATCGCTGGGCTTTGTGGCGTCTGGGAGATGGGAAAGGTCTGCGAGGATGTCGACGAGTTTGTCATGGTGTTCTGGGCTCTGGCATGCGATTTGGAGGATTAGGTGCCAGAGTTGGCCGAGTTGGGCTGAGAGGGAGCCATCAAGGGCTAGGGCGGCGGAGGCGAATTTGGTGGCGGCTTCTGGGGAGTAGATCTTGTTCGTGAAGAGATCGTGTAGGACTGTAAGATGGGGGTGCAGATTGTCTTCGGAGTCTTTGTATATATTTTGGGGTAGTTGGTTTCTTGGGTTCATTTTGAGTGTAAGGGTTGAATGAGGTGGATTGTAGTTTTTGGTAGTGGTTTAGTGGTTGTGTCTTTGTCTTGTTGTCGGTGCTTATATTTAGTAGTATTTGCAGGAAGGGTTCGATGACAAAAGCCAAGGCTGAAGTATATCCGATCTTACTAGGCTCGGACTGTAGGGCGAGGCTAAGACCGAGTATGTCATGGAAAAGTGATAGCAGTACAGTATGCGAACATGTCCCATTGTTATCACTGGAAACTGGCATTGCCCACTAATCATGGATTATCACCCTTGAAAACAATTCATTCCATCACCAGGATGCTAAAGGGTATTCGCTATATAATACTAGGGATACAGCATTCGTCTAGGGCTTGATGTTAAAAGCAGCAGAAAGATCAGGGAACATGTAAAGATAAGATAAAAAGGTGCAAACCAAGGACGAAAGAAAGCATTTATAGTCAATAAAGCACAAAGAAATTCCGACCAATCACCAAGAGCATCGCAGCTAAACTTCCCAGGGAACTAGGCTTTTCACACCACCTTGGAATAAAAATACAGAAGACCGGGACCCTCGAACGATATGAATTCATGATCATGGCGCATACAACATACATCTCTCATGCCCCTTCGATGCTTCTTGGTTTCGCCTTTTTTTGATATTCCCATTTGATTATTTGCTAAACGATATCCCATCAGCGACAAAAAAACAAAGCAAAAACAATAATTGCTGGCCTGAACAAGTCGAGCCGGTCGGTTGTTGGACTTAACACACCTCGGACTGCTGTCTCAAATTCCCAAATTCGCTTCGCTTAAACAATCATCTGCGCGAGCCCTTGGCCACCCAGGGTCTTACTTCCAACGAACTCCTGGCTCTTCAAACCAGCCAAAGCATAGAAGAGCGCAGCAATGATCAGGAGAACGGCAGCAGCGATCAAGCTGGATGCCCCAGAAACAAGGCTAATCCACTGCAAGGCACTCATGATGCCATACATAGCAGCGCGCATCCAATTAGTCGTAAAGCGTCGGATAAAGGTATCGAACTTCTCGGAGGTAGGGCATATTCTGAGCAAAAATGGTACCTCGATGAAAACGAGGATAAGTCCCGAAACACTGCATGCGTAAGTCTCCAATGTATTTTCGGAAGTTGGAACAGTCCTACAGGCATAAGATGCTGAAGATGATGCGAACCGCATTAAACGAGAAAATGTTGGCGATGCCTAGAGCAAGGCACAAGACGATGCAAATAACTCCCGTCCTAAACAGCCACGGTCAGTCAGTATTGACGTCAAAAAGCCAGATATTTAGCACTATCAGGTTGCATAAAGCGATGATTTGTTGCTAGAAAGGTACGCATCGTAGAAGCATTATCGGTCTGAATAGCGCCAAGCACAGCCGTTGGGAGGTTCCAGGCAACCATTGATTGTTTCTCCAGAATTATTTTTTGAGAAGAGCGCAAACGACCAAAAGGCAAGAAAGTATAGAAAACAGGTAATCAAATGATCAGGCTACACACCATTGTCCGTAGATACCTACAAGAGCGGTTGTTAGCTATCTTTTTTCATTGCTTGCGATCGTCTAGCAGTAAACACAGGATGTTCATACTGAAGTTTCTCGAACGGAATTCCTCGGCAAACGTCATGTTGAAGGGTGAGGAACAAAAGAGAAAGGATACAAATGTTAAAGCAGCTTTTGAGGATGAATTTAAGTTGTCACAAAAGGTAGATAGGTGGGGTTGGAAGGGTAAGTGCTTTTTGTCGCAGGGCTGTAAGCTGAGGCTAGTGGATAGTTACTAGACGCGATTGACACTCAGCCGATGGGCCAACTTGCGAGATCAGGCCGATCACTTCACCGCCCGGGCAGAAACCAGGCACCCCCAGATATAGACCGTTATCACCATCACCGATAAACTACCGGTGCTTAACCGGCAACATCCTCCCGACAAAACAACTCCCCCCGGCTGGCTACCTACAATATTAGGAAGTTACAAGCATTCTGGACATCATGGACCCCACAAGTCCCAAACACGCTCGCAATATCTCTCGATGTAAGAGCAACACTCGTATACTATCTATAGTATCTTGTGGCTAATTCACCTCAAGCTTTACGGCCCCGTAGCTCTACAAAAGGCCCGCTAGATGCTCCAAATGAGTATGCATCCTTCACATTTTACTCACAATGGAAAATTCCTAATGTCAACTAGCCCCCTAGATACAGATGCTACACTTGAAATACGGAGTACAGCCGATTTTAGTAACTACACTGGGGCTTCGTTTGTTGAATTAGATCCATTGGCACCGGATGATCTACCGCAAACCCTAGGAAAGGATCTCTCATTCCTTCTCCGGTACGATGTTTATCATTCTCTCTCACAGGTGGATATTCCGCATGCCTTGCGCGCGGAATTCGTCGGCTTAACATCAGAGGAGTCCTTGACTTCATGCCTCAGCACCCTTGAGAAGTTACTAGCTGAAGGTCATTTCCTTCTTGCCGCTTATCTTTCTAGCGCAATCCTGACATCTTCTCTTATTCAACCGACCGAAATCAAAATAATATTTGCTCTCTTTTATACGCGGTTAGCATGCCTAGAGCTCTCCGGGAACGCACTTTTAGCGTCACAGGAATCGAAAGCCCTGGAGGATCTGAGCTCTACGTTTTATTATACAGAACAGACGTCTGAAACTACTGATACAGAGAATGAACAGAAACACCCTAGCCAAACCCGTCATATTGTGCCATGGCCGTTACGGGTCTTGGCAGTCAGACTGCAAAGTATCGGGTTTGGAGATTCACGCAGAGGCATCAGCGGTCTTTATGAACTCGGGCTGGACGCACGAACGGAGATCATGCGATCAGATTTGAGTCCATCAGAACGAGATATATGGAGGGAAAGGCTTACCGATCTCGGAATTAGAACTGTTAATGCATTGGTTGAGATGGGCGACCTTAGCGCGGCTAGACGATCATTGCAAAGTTTACAAACCTCGGGATCAACCAACAAAACCAACAAAATGAGGAAAGCACTCCTTCTTTTCTTAATCGGTGACACCGACGCCGTAAAGCAGTTGTCCACCGAATCAGATGGAACCGACAATGACGCATTCAAGCCACTCTTGAGTATGGCAGAAGGTCGCTATGATGACGCAGTAACAGAATGGCGAGCCCTTCTCGAAGATCCTTCCAAGGTATCAGATGCGGCCATGATAAACCAAAACTTAGCAGTATGTCTGCTGTACACGGGGCGATTGAACGAGGTAATACCTGTCTTGCTGTTATTAGTAAACTAGCTGTATTGCTGACAATATCTACAGGCCCGTCAGATCCTAGAGTCAATGATGCAGGACAACCAACCTTTTGGCAGTCTCATATTCAATCTATCAACGGTCTACGAGCTCTCTTCGGACAAATCCGGCACACTGAAAACGCAACTAGTCGACATTGTGGCAAAGAAGCCAACCACCGGACACGTTAACGTGGATCGGCCCAATGCAGATTTCAAACTGTGACATGTACAGGCCACCATGGAAAAAATAAGAATAGCATTCAGCGATTTGATAGCTCGCAGCTGGGCTCTAATATAGTATACTCTTTCATATTCACACAGGAAACTCACGCTATGTTCCCCCACGACGCCGTGAATTTTTGCCATAACGATAACATCAGGCAGAACTTGAAGCAATATTATATACTCCGACAGCCGTCGTGCGCTTCATCTATTTACCACTAGAGTTTTGAGTGGGTTTCGGTCTGGGTTTCTTAATGATAATCTTATCACCGTCCTTCTGCCAACCGAGCTTCTCTGCCTCCACCAATTTTTCCCAGGTCCACCGCTTATCGCCAGTGCAACCATCTGTGATCCATTGGACACCGACATTGAGGTATGCGCTACCAACCGCCTTGAGTGCATGTCTCCGGACTCGATCTTCGGCCCAATTCATCAATGCTCGAATGGAGGAATCTACTTCGTTTCGGACCTGCCAGAAAACGATCCAATTATCATGTGCTAGCGCAGATAGCACACGGTCAACTGTGTGCGATTTGTAGGCGTATTTGCGGCGCGCTTGCGCGCGCCACTCGAAGGCTGCGACCAGATCCTCCTGCCGACATGCGTAATCAAGGATCAGATACGAGATGAGATCTTTCAATTCCGAGTCCGGTAACGGGTGCGCGGGTGTATGTAGGTGTTCTAGAAGATAGCGAAGGGAAGGGAAGTATGACGGAGGATGTTTGGCTTGAATGGATAATCGGACGGAGAAAACATGAACGCGTTGGGAGAATGATAGTGGGATAGTAGATGCGGTGGCCAAAACAGCTTCACGGAGCTTGCGAAGAGAGAGAAGGAGAGTAGATAATTCAGCAGACGCCGAGCGATTGGATTGCTTATCCTTCGACGGAGGCAGAGCAGCTGGGGGGTTTTTCGTAGCATCGCCCGAGGCACTAGTCGGAAGCGAAGCCCATGCGGCATCTAAGTTATCGGAATGATGGGCACAAAAAGCCATATATCGTTCAACAATTTTAGTGAAATAGTCATTTTGAGCTCTATGGTCTAGTAATCTTTGGAAAGGATCAGTGCATGATTCCCCACGTGCAATTCGTCTGGTGGGGGAGGGGGAGGTTCAACTCATACTTGCGATCGCCTTTGGACACAAACCCCACTATTTCCAAAGAGTCCGCTACGGGCTTCAAGCGACTTCCATGCCATCTACCGGATTGTGCGCGATATGTCATGACTTGAATGTCGGTAGTGTAAGAATACTTACCATATGGGGGAAATGGTTAATGACGGCCATGCGTGAACAATAGAAAAGCATCCACAATTCCATATGCGTCACATGGAAGACAGACGGAGATGTTTGCTCGGTTTGTCTCGAGGTTGTTTTCCCCCAACGGGATTTGTTTCTTTTCTTTTCATCTCCATTTTCTCTCTCCAGTCCCAACGTCTGTTTCCAACCAAATGCAATCAAATCATTCTATTTCAGGTGGGGGGGTGGGGTTTGGGGGAAAGAACTTTGTTTTCTACGGAGTACATTGGCTGTAGTGTTCCTTTTTTTTTTTTTTTTTTTTTTTTTTTTTTTTTTTTTTTTTTTTTTTTTTTTTTTTTTTTTTTTTTTTTTTTATCTTTTTTCTTTTTTGTATTTTTCTTGTCTCTTGCTTCTATTTGATTTGATCCAATATACTTTGTAGTGATTCATCCAATTGTTTCTTTTTTCCTGCATTAAACTGTATGTGAATCATGCCGAGTCGTCAACGCCGCCCCACTGAGAAGCCTCAGGAGTCAAACACAATGCCCGCGGCCATCGCTGCGACAGTCTTAGAACAACCCCCGAAGGTTCTCAAGAAGCTCCTTCACTGGAATGATCTGCCTCATTGGCAGCGTGATAATCAACATATTCATACCGGTTATCGACCGGCGTCATTTTCTTTCCTCTTATCTTTTCAATCTCTCACATATCTCCATAATGAGACGGTTAATATCTATACACATTTACTGCCATCATTGTTGGCGTTTCCGGCTGCAGTCTGGCTTCACCGAGCGATAGCGCCTCGGTACGAGACGGCGACGGAGGCTGATCTCCTCACTTTCGGCTGCTTCTTCGCGGGAGCGGCGTTCTGTCTGGGAATGTCGGCGACGTATCATACCATTTCAAACCATTCGCCGAGTGTCGCACGCATAGGGAATGCGCTCGATTACGTTGGCATCGTAGGTCTGATCGTGGGCAGCTTCGTCCCTAGTATATACTACGGGTTCTACTGCGAGCCGGGTCTGCAACGTTTATATTGGACTATGATTTGCACCATCGGGATTGGCTGTGTCTTCGTCTCCATCCTACCCCAGTTTCGCACTCCCCGGTGGCGGCCATTCCGTGCCGCCATGTTCGTCGGCATGGGCCTATCAGCGGTCTTTCCCGTTCTCCATGGACTACGCATGTATGGCATCGAACAGATGACGCGCCAGATAGGGCTCGGGTGGCTGCTACTCCAAGGATTCTTGTATATCCTGGGGGCTGGGATCTACGCCGCTCGGGTCCCCGAGCGCTTGCGACCGGGAAAGTTCGATCTTTGGGGCAGTTCGCATCAGGTCTTTCATGTGCTAGTGGTGTGTGCTGCTGTGGCTCATCTGACCGGGCTACTCAGGGCATTCGACTACAGACACAGTGGGATTGCCGAGATCTGCCCTTGGAATTGATTCGCTACGACTCGGGCATCACACGATCACACGAGCAGTAAAACGTGTGGACAACAGGTTACAGTTGAGCATGTAGCAATAACCCAATCCAATGTAATAAAAGAGGTGTGATGTGATGCTGACTGCGGGCATGCAATACGAGACGTGTCTAACCAAGCGACCCTTGCTGACTATCTATGGGCGGCTGGTCTTCTAGGATCTACAACACTGGAAGAGAGAAAGAGAAAGTCGATGAAATGATGGTAGCCAGATCAAAGGAGAAAGAAAGAAAGAAAAATTAATAGATAAAGGGGTAGGGGATGAATCCATTCGTCTGGATGCAACCTGGCAAAGAAAAAAAAAATATTAAAATTAAACCCGCAGCAGTGGATGTACACCGCTCACTCACCGGCCTGGTTAAAACAGATAGAGATCTATTTGCGCTCAATTTACAGCTCACATGGTGTGCTGGCCTGCATGCCGCTGAGAAATTGCTCAACAGTAAATGCTCTGCTCCATTGGATGCTACGTCAGACAGAATGGCTTTCTTCCTGCAAAGGGATTGCTTCTACGGGATAGACTTATTTGGCCTCAATGGCCCCACAGCTTAAGCACAATGTCGCACCTGAGCTTGCTTGGGGCCCTCGAGCCAAGTGGCTATCCGGGCACCCTCCTATGAGAATCGATTGGCGGTAGCCAAGCACCTGGCATTTGCCTTTTAAGATCAGTAAGATTTGAGTCAGTTGGACCGCTGCAAGCGGCAGGCCTAATAATGGCTTTGATTGTTGGCATCTCCATGCGAGAGTGGATCAGATGAAGTCGCCAGGTTTCACAACGGCTGACTTCATGTGCGGTTCCCCGTCGGTTCGAAAATCCTGATACGAATGTAGATTCTGGCTGTCCTTTGGGATATATAGCAGTCTTGCGACAAAGATTCGTCTCGATGCTGTCATAAGTTCAACTGCTCTTTTCTCTCGGCCGTAGGGTGGTCCAGTACAGAATATCTTTGGCAACCTTCCCTGTCGAAACACAAGGCGCGGAGCCCTATAGTGATTGGTCTGCCACCTTTCTGCTGAGTTACCAGCCACCTCCCATCAGGCCACAAATGCTTGCGGAGCCCGATAAAACCGCCGGAAATGGTGGAGATGCACCGAAACTCCGAGCTGCTTGCGAAAATTGTCGGCAATCGAAAGTCAAATGCAACTTAGGAGGAAAGGACACTTGCATCCGTTGTAACCGGCATGGACTACAGTGTCGATACCGGGCCGCGAATCGATCCGGCAAGCCGAAGGGCAGCAAAAACAGGGCCACGCTGAGGAAGCTCGGCCAGCTCCAGGAGACTTCCGCCATGCAAGTCTCCGGGCGGAGCACAGACTTGAAGCACAGGATCCTCCAGGTCACCGAGCCGGGCCGGGAGGTCGTGGTGAAATGTGAAAGCAAGGTCCGTTGCTATGCCGTTTTGTTTCCTGCCACGACGGCCGTGGGGTACTAAAGTTCAAATGAAACGTAGACGCGAGAACCCAGTCAACAACTGACAGACAGTCCGCTCAGCCAAGCTAGTACGGCCACTGCATGCGGGCTACTGAACGAACCGCACATGGAATATAGTACATTTTATAGGGACCCGCTGTCCGACGCGACAAATGCAGCATTCATGTCGCCAACGTTTCTCCAAAAGGAGTTTATCACCAAAGGCTTGACGACCTTCCCGCTTGCGGTGCATATCCCCAACGTTCTCCAGCCGGCGTGCGACTGCGGCGAAGCCCTGGGGTTTCACACCACGCGCCTGCAAAATCTCGTAAATGACCCCGTCCACACGCGGTTCGACTTCAGCCTGCAAACCGTCCGGGCTGCGCTGGCAGTTTGCCGAGTATTCCTGCAGTGTCACACCTGCCACAAGGATAACTCGAACGCGATCCTGCCCGTGACGACACTGGGTCTGACATCCCAGTTTTTCGAATACTGCATATCCTACCAGTGCACAGCGCACATCTGTACGGGCAACGACGGTGTCGGGTACGGCGAGTACGAAATGTCGCCCGAGGAAGCCCGACGGGTGCGTCGCATGCTCATCCGCGGCCGCCTCCATCAATGGAAGGACGTGATCACATTACTGAAAGAGTCGGTCGACCTCTCCGGCAGTACAGACCTCGAGGGCAACTGGCTACAGCACGTCGTCCGAGGCTACGAAGCAACGGTGGAAGCATTCCTACAGTCCATGGGATGCATTTGCAATTAATGTATTTAAGACATGAGTAATCTACAGCTGTACACAGATACCAAATCACATAATATGTACATAATCAGGAATATAGAGTTGACTCAATTCGGAACGGTAACTCATCAACCTCGGCAACTCATCAACCTCGGCAACTTAATACTTCCCCACCCACAACCTCAAGCTACAAACATCAACTCCAAACATCAACCCATAACAACTCACAAAAATAGAAAGAAAGAAAGAAGGAAGAAGAAAGAAGAAAGAAGAAAGAAGAAAGAAAGATGTCCCACCGTCTAACCCAGCTAAAAACCCACCTAACCCACCCCCACGGCCTCCTCGCACACAAAACCGCCCTAATAACCGGCGCAGGCCAAGGCATCGGCGCCGAAACCGCCCAATTATTCGCGAACGAAGGCGCAAAAGTCATCATTGCTGATATTGACTCCGGTTGTCCTCCATACCCCTATCATATATCACACTATACTACTAGTAGTATTGAAACACTATAACACTATAGGAAAAAGTACATATACATTGATAAAAAAAGCTGACAAAATTCGAAAAACAGAAAAAGCAAACTCCGTCGCAACATCCATAAACACCAGACTGGGCAATGGACGAGCGGTAGCCGTTGTCGGGAATATACTTGATGAGAAATATATCGCGGAGTTGGTGGAGAGGGCGGGAGAGTTCGGGGACGGGAAGATTCATATTTTGGTGAATAATGCTGGGTTTACTTGGGATGGGGTTATACATAAGGTTTGTTTTTCTTTCTTTCTTTCTTTTCTTTCTTTCTTTCTTTTTTTGATTATTATGGGTATGAGTATTATGGTTTGGGGTGGTTTCTTTGAAGTGTGCTAAGGTGTATAGATGACGGATCAACAATGGGATACGATGCTGGCTGTTCATAATACGGCGCCGTTTAAATTGGTTCGTGCGGCTGCCAAGTACTTTCGCGTGAAGGATGGGGAGTCCCGGGTCATTGTCAATATCAGTAGTACGTCTGGGATTCATGGGAATGCGTATGTTCTTTCATTTTATTCTATTTCTTTTATATTCTTCTATTGCTGTTCTATGTGCAGCTATGCAGCTATGCAGAGTTACTGATGTCTGCAGTGGCCAGGCTAACTACGCGCTGGCGAAAGCCGGACTGGTCGGACTTACCAAGACCATTGCCAAAGAATGGGGTCCTGCGTTCGGTGTCCGGGCGAATACCATTGCCTTTGGGCATGTGCAGACTCGTCTAACAGCTGCAAAAGAGGACGGGGCGTTTGTGACCGCGCCGGACGGGACCAAGGTGCCACTGGGCATTCCCGGGAAGCAGCTGGAGGCGCGAAAGGGCAGGAATGAGAAACAGGCTTATCCAGATATCCCGCTGGGACGACCCGCCACGCCGGAGGAGGCGGCCAAGTCTATCCTGGCGGTTGCTAGTCCTCTGTTTTCGTACGTCACTGGTGAAACCATCCGAGTGACTGGGGGACGGAACATGTAGCCCTCTAATTGTTAGTCTGTAACTCATCCTTGCTTGTCTCGTGTCGAGCTTGCCGCTGTGGATAAGTAAAGATAAAAGAGAGCCGTGATAATAATACATATGCTAAGAAAGTAAATATACATACAACCTATCGGCCAATCGGACTTGGATGGCATCCGAGCACCAGACGCAAGGGCCGCTGAATGATCATTTGTGAAGAAATCAAGGAGCAGATGTCAAAACAGTCCCCGTTTCAGTATGGGTCCAATCCCTGGTTGCAATGTCTCTAAGCACCGGGGCCCACTGTGACAGCAATGCTGAAACAGACAATGCAGGAGACACTTCTCAGCGCCTTACCCGCCAGGGGGTCTTTGCATTTGGTCGCGACCTCAAGTGTAAGGCTCTAGAGAACAAGAAATGCAGAACAAGCGTCTAGAATTGTTGCGGTAATCGCTGGCACCTTTATCACGGGGCATGGGTGCATACTCATTGGAAGGCGAGGGTAACAAAATAAAGAAAAAAGAAATGAACCAAGAAAAGTGATAAGAATGTAGAGATGTTTGTCGTCATATCTCTATTTATAGCACCGTATCCAACGCTTCACTCTGCAGTGTTCCGACCTTTTGAGGTTCGGCCACGTATGACTATCTCAAAACCCCGACAAGAGGATATTCTCTGTCTCCAAATCCAACCAAGTATCCAAACTATGTATCCACAGATTAAAAGAAAAAAAGCCAAATCAAGAGCGGAGTATTTCTCCTGCTCCTAGGTATCATCGAAAGAGTGAGAAAAAATGTAAGAGAATAGAAAAAAAAAAAAGAAAAAAAGAAAAAAAGAAAAAGAAAAAGAATAGAAAAATATCCAAATATCCATCCAAACTCCTTGCCAACAGTAAGCAATGCAATGCGTTCTTGATCCGGGGTATTTTCTTTTCTTCTTTCGATGCCAATGTGAAAAGGTGACAAAAGGGAATAAACGCCAACGGGAAAAACCATCATGACAGAAAGTGTATCATAAATCGACAAACCCGCCCAAAGAAGATAGTAAAAACGTATTAATAATAAAACAATTTCCACGGTTTCCGACATCCAAAGTGCTCGCGGAGCGAGTTGACGAAAACCTGTCCAAGAAGGAAACTCCCGATCACCGGCCAAATCCAGCGGGTAATCATCCGGGTATAATCCACAGAAAATGGTCCAAACGAAAGGAATTAAAGCGTATGTTCAAATGAATCTTCTCTCCGAGGCTTTTCTTTTTTTCTTTTTCTTTTTTTGCGCTGTGACAACAATACACTGGTCGCTTCAGAAAATGCAGTGTAGAAACCAGGAAGAGTCGAAAGAATGTTGAAGCTGTCCTGCCTCTGGGAAAGCTGAAAAAAATTGCCGTCAAATCATGAACCTGCGTTAAGTACTTGAAGTCGCCCATAGACTAGCCTTAACAAGCAGGAATAGGGTGGATGAAAGGTTGTGGTGGCATCACGAAAGGCTCCGCGAAGTCATTACACATGAGTGGGTCCGTGTGGCAGAAATCATTCTTGCAGTCTGCGTCCGGCTCCAATCCCACGGAGGACATCGACGAGACACTGTCTACGTCGGGATACCCTTCCGTGAAGGAAGAAGCGTCGGAGACAGCCGACTGCAGCGAGTCGGCATAGTGGGAAGATCCAGAAGAGACAGAGGACTGTGAATCAAAGACATCCACAGGGATGGGCATGGGGACCTGTGGGTTATGCATGAAGTCGACAGGTACTGGTCCACTGACAGATCCCCACGGAGGGATGGTGAATTGAGGGCACTCCAAGATCATGTTGCGCAGTTCCGGGATAGTGATCCTCTTCCTAGGGTCGCACTCAAAGATGCGACTCAAGATACAGATCATCTCATCAGTCAAGGGCAGGATGGACTTAAGGAAATAGGGGTCCTTCAAGTAAGCCCGGAAGGTGGAGTCCTCAGGCGAGGCACGCTTCCAGGGGTTACGACCGCAGGTTAGGTTGACCAGGATCACACCCAGACTCCAGACGTCATTGGGTGCTGATTCATAGCACGACATCGGACGAGGGTTGGGTTGCTGGCATTCTTTATGATTCGTCGACGATTAGCCGCTGGTCGTGGCACATGGGGGGAAGGGAGCTAAAGAGACAAGACGCGTACCTGGTGACATGTAGAACGTCGACCCGCAACCAAAGTCCGAGGTGAAAGGGTCCGTAGTAGCAAGGCCAAAGTCAGCTAGTTTGACTGTCAAGCCTTGATCAGTTACCAGGATGTTCTCCGGCTTCAGGTCCCGGTGGTAGATTCCAATGGAATGGCAGTATTGAACAGCATCCAGGATCTGGAGAAACACCCGTCTGACCAGGGGATCATTGCGTACGAAGTTGCCTTTCTCAGTGATGCTGGAAAACAGATCACCTTCGGGACAAAACTCAATGACTACGTAGGTGCAGTCGAAGGAATCCATGATGCGGACCAAGGAAACCACATTGGGGTGTTGGCTGGCCATATGGTGCAACTTGATCTCCCGCTGCTGGAACTTGAGTTGCCGGTGATCAAGTCCGATCTTGTTGAGGGCCTTGACAGCATACAGAACATTGGTATGAATGTCAACAGCCGTGTAGACAACGCCATAAGCACCTACTCCCAGGATTCCGGTGAGTTCTAGCCGGTTGGCCAAAAGCAGTCCCAAACGGTCTTCCGGAGCATAACAGCGGGAGATGGGCGGAGAAGGCGGAGGGGTGGGGAGCATTGGAGGGTACATGCTCAAAGGGGGAGATGGAGGTAGCATTGAGGATAGGATGAAGGGAATGTGTGATAAGAATAGGTGAATCCACGAAGAGGCAAGGTGTAACCAGAACAAGACACTCTCTCCGTCTGGGGAGAGAGAGAGATAATCAACGGCTGTAAGGGATAAAGGTCGGTAAAGAGAGAGATCCTTGGAATAGTAGTCCTCAAGTCCAGTGGGCAAGTTTAAACATCCAAACCAGTAAATTATATAGCACGCGGAACCAGATGGAGAAGTCGCCTTAAGGATCCATGAAGGGGTTGTAGACGCCTGTCAACGGAAATAAACTAGGTCCTGTGGATTGATGGAAAAGTCCAGTGGCGAGGTTGAAGATCTTGTCTTTTTGTATGCAGTTGTGTGTAGTTGTAATAGTAAGTAGACGCCGTAGATGTGGCAACGCTCAGGATGTTGCACAGCCCAGAGACTTAAAATAAAACAACACCACAGGTAGTCCAGCAACCAGGAGGTTGGATTCTTTCTTTTTATTTTTTAAGAGGGGCCAAAGAAGACAGCTATTGTTTTTTTTTCCCTTTAAGTAGTTGGTGGCCAGAAAAGGTACCGGATGTTTTCTTTTTCTTTCCTTCCTTTTGCCTTGTTTATTATGGAGGATGATGGTTGTAGATGATTGATGGTAATGTCCGGGATTAATGTGAACAAAAAAAAAAAAAAAAAAAAAAAAAAAAAAAAAAAAAAAAAAAAAAAAAAAAAAAAAGGAAAAAAAAAAAAAAAAAAAAAAAAAAGAGTAATGGTAGGTTGAGAAGGTAGAAGAAGAGAGAAGAAAAGTAAAGGGTGCAGGAGAGTAAGAAGAGTATGTATATGGTAGAGGATCAATACCGGGGAATCGAGGAAAAGAAACAATGGTGATGCTGACTGATAAGGGGAGAGGAACTGAGAGAGTGGAAGGAAAATCCCAATAATAATAATTAAAAGATATAATAAAAATTATAATAAATGAAAATAATAATTAAAGAAAAAAAGGAAATACTTTTTTTTATTATTATTTCTTTTTTGAAAATAAATAAATAAATAATAATGACAAGAAAAGAAATAGGAGAACAACTAATACGTAGTCTAACCACTCGTGGGTCATCGGATGGAGACAGTGGCCAACCGTAAATTGCCTCAGAGCGGTTCTTTCGGTCTAAAGCTCACTCCAATCACCGCATAAGAATAGCAGTCAAATCAGAAAAAGGAAACAAACAACTACTACATCCCAGATTTCTGATCGAATAATCCCTTGCCCCCCCTTTTATGTAACTTCTCCGTTACATGTTAAGCATGCAAGACCGATGTGCCTTGTCATTGGTCCAAGCGACAGATGATGGAGGGGCGACCCACTGGGTTAAGATGTATGATGCTTAGACTAGCTGAGGGTCCGGCTACAAATAGGAAAAGAGGGGAACGGACCATCTCCACCGACAAGGCCGGGGCTCTTCAAACTACCCAACCAACGAATGAAGGCGAAACCGTCAATGATTGGAACTATGGTTTGGGAGAAAGGTCTGGGGCGTGGGCGATTTGCTCATCACCGCAGCTTTCCGGCTATTTCTATACTAGTAGTAGTTTTACCCAGCCGCTGAAGTGTATACAGCTTTGACTCAGACTCTAAAGTAGTTGAATCATCCGAGGTTGTAGATGGGGAAACTAATGAAATGAAATAAAATGAAATAAAAAAGAAAATAAAAGGAGGTAATGGTTTACTATTGAGTTCATTTATTTATTTTATTTTATTTTATTTTATTTTTTTTTTCATGTGGATCTCGATGAGTCAACTGCGCATAAATGTACAGTACATAATATGCGTGGTAAAATATCAAGTTAGAAGAAGAAGAAGAAAAAAAAAAAAATAAAACAAAAGGGAAAGAAAGAAAGTAAAAAAGAGAATCAATGAGAGAGTGTGTGTGAGAGAGGGAGACAGAGAGAAAAGAAGGAGGGGGATAGAATGACTGAACTCAAACCCATTCATTGTCGGTCACAAGGCAAAAAAAAATAAGATCCAAGGTAAGAAGGGCGAAAAAAGAAGGCGCCGGCACCGGCCGCCCAGTCGCCCAGTGGCTGTACTTCTCAGCATCGATCGACTGCACAGAAGAGATGACTGCGCCCTGTTTGATTTGCTGCCTGGAGGAGGAGGGGGGGAAAGTGGACGTGAGCAATGGGCCACCTTTACGTAGGAGCCGTTCTTTGCCTGTTCGCCTGTTCGCTAGGGTGGGGCTTCACTTGCGCTCGTCAGGATTTCAGGCCATCATTCATTTATTTGCAGGACGAGGCGGTGTGGGAGTGAGTGTGACAGGCCTTTCGGGTTGCAGATGTTCTTTCCCCCTCCCTTCTCTCCACACCCTTCATCTATGCTTGGACCATTGGCTAAAGTCGGAAGGGGATGGAAGATAAATCCGCCTTCGGCCATACATGATTGGAGTGTCACCTGAACCTGAGATTAAATGGAAAGGCGGCAATTGCTTTATTATTATTGGTTTTATTATTATTTTTTTTTTTTTACTTGTTCAAAAATATAAAAAAAAATAAAAAAATAAAAAACTGTCGGAAGGTCGAGAATCTTTCCTACTCGATCTTAACTGGGTCGGTTCCTCCACACACCTCCCGTCTCCAGCCCCTTAAGGAGAATTCATGATTTCATAGGAACAAGCCATGAAACTCTGTTCAACTGAACCGGTGGTCATAGTCAGATTGAAAGAAGGTGACAATGAGGCTGGAGGGGCGCCGATTGACCCACTCGAATTTTATTATAATTATTATTATTATTTTAATTTCTTGCTTAGGTATGATTTTTCATTGTTATCGAAGAGGTTTTGCCTCACTGAAAGAGAATAATGGATCACCCTATTGTGCTACCTGAAGAAACACTCCCTCATAAGGTATAGGTATACAGCGTAGGGACCCGTTGTCTACCTAAAGTAGGTAGACAAGACATGTTCACAATTCAAAACTCATACCGGTGAATAAAATCATTCTCGTTCTATTTGATTCTTCTAGACACTGTCCAAGACCTAAGGGAAATTAGATTGCCAGCTCACTCACAGGCTCCACTACAGGAAGAAGTAAGTTGCTCAAGATGGACAATCAATCTAGAACACTCGCGGTATTTACCACCCGAGGAAATGAAGCATAGCCTTGAACCAGACCGGAGGGAACCTGGTCGGGTAGAATGGGGGGAGTGGAGGAGTTTGGGGGGGGAAGGGAGGAGGGAGGGGGGAAGTATGGAAGAGGGACAACCACGAGAAGTGTAAAACGAAGGGCTAAGACAGGGCAAGCATGTTAGATGGTTGGACCGCTCTGTGGACGGACGACAGAGTACCGTTGGACTAATGACCTGTAATCGTCCAGAAACGGTAGTCTACATCCAGCATGGGTAATGCTTAGATCTGATGCTAGCTCCTTGTCATTCATTTCTGGTCGATTCTTCGTGGGAAAGTATGAATATCAACCGAATGGAGCAACGCTTATGGGCTACCCTACAACGTACAACTTACAAGTCACCGCTACAATATCACAGTGGAAATTTTGGGACTCTATGGGGGATCCAGTATGAACAGACCACATCCACACACACCGCTTTTCACAGTTGAATAGGAAAAAAAAAAAAAAAAAAAAAAACCTCATCAAAGTCATCAATCAAATGACACCCAAAACTTTTTCTTATATCTCATTAATTAATACCCCGTTTATAATAAATTAAACCAATCGGGGAAAAAGAAAAGAATACAAAAATTCTAAACAAGAACAACAACATCAAACCAACTAATCCAAAAAGAAAACCACCTAAACTTGAAGGTTGACTCAAGTACAACCGCAACAACAACAAGAACAACAATTAAAAAAATAAAGCATAGGAAATAAAGTGGAAATGGGGAAAATAAAGTGAGGCAAGTGACGTCGACCAATAACCGAGATTGATTTCACCCGCTTCGAGAACATCGACTGATAACCATGTCGATATCTGATTGGCTGCTCTGTCTGCCACGTTTGCTTTCCCAGTTTCCAGTTGGCGGTAGGAATTGGTCGGTGAGACCATAAACCAGACCAGAAGAAAGTTAAGGTGCCGTGTTGTCCATCTTCTTCTCATTCTCATTCCCCCCCTCTCTAGGTATTCTTCTGCACGGGCCAAACATGCCCACGCAACTTTTCTTTTCTTTTCTCATTGTTGTTTCGGTAGGTTTTTTTCGAGCTGTCTCGGGAACTATGTATAGATAGAGTCTTAGACAGCTTATAAAATTGTGGATATCGATCTTTTTTTTTTTCTTAAAACCTTTTCGAAACTTGAAACTCAGACAACGTCCTCCCTTTTCCTCCCCGCCTTTTTTTACCAGTTTGCCCGTGATTGTTTTATAATCTGTCACATATAGAGCGATCTGTTATTTCATTCCTGTAACCTCCAAAGAACACCAAAAAAAGAAGAAAAAAAGAAGAAAAAAAGAAAAAAAAAACTTGACAGATCACTCTCCAAGAAAAAAAGGAGATAACAAAATCAAAAATCAACAATGATCAACCACCAGAGAAGATACAAGAAAGTAAAAAACCTAGTAATAAGAAGCAAAAGCACCTGATCTCTAACTTCAAACTCATGCAACAATTACAATCTGAAATTTCAGGATTCCCTCACAACCCAACCAGACCAAAATAATCAATCAATGAAAAAAAAAAAAAATAATAATAATAAATAAAAAGAAAAAAAAAAGCAAAGCGAAGGAATGAAATGTATGTGCGAACGTCGGAGAATTGTTCATTGGTTGAAAATTTTTCACTACAGAATGAAACTAACGCATAGGGATAATAATGACGATATACGTCAATAGTATCACTTGGCTATAACCGAGATCTGTGTACCACTTTTGTACTGCCACATTACCCATACATAGTAACTTTTCTTCCCCCCCCCCCCCAATCCAAACTAAGGCGAGGTACAAAGTATACTAATAATAATTCGCCCCGCGCGCGCAATAGTTCCTTCTCGGAAGGTTGCTAAAAAGTCAGATTAAACCTACAAGATTTAGTACAATGATAATCAATAATTACTACATATCTAAAGAATAGTAAAAGAAGAGATTCGTTTTTCCTTCATTGAATTTTTTTTTTTTTTAAAAAAAAATGGAAAGAGGGAAAAAAAAGTGATACATCTACAACCATCCCCAACGCTGGTTGGAAATTATGATCATCATTAAAAGTGACTGACTTGCATTCTGCACCCCAGATATCCATACAAATAATATGAGCCTTTTTCTTTTCTTTTTTCTTTCTTTCTAAGACAGTTTTGTCGAGGTTATCCTAAAGCAAGGGGGAGTGAGAAAATAAATTAAGATAAAATAAAATAAAAAAGAGAGAGAGAGAAGGTTATCACACGCGATATACATCTATCTATAATGTACTATTATGTATATGCATCTGTGCCCGTTCTGTATTACGGTCTGATATAAATGCGAACTCGCATTGCTTATCCTTTGACCTATAATCAATCGGTGTCCATAACTAGCAAAATAACCATCTTGAACAACCTACTACATCGAATCCCTGGAGAATGAGGTTATTTATATGATTTGATTGTTTGTTCATCATTGATGATGGTCGCCATTATTGAAGGTATGTACAAGGAATAGACGTGTAACATCGACTTCCTGAACCGGGAGTATTTGACATCAATGAAGTCTCTAGACTCTTTTTTTCAGTTGAATTTTTTTTGTCTGCTGTTGCCCGCTTTCGGTGGAATCACAGGGCATATAGTGGATCTCAGGGCAAAATTCGTTTGCTGATATCATGTACCCTATCATCGTGTCACATTTCACCCCGATAAGAGAAAGAAAGACGCACATCAATAAAAACGGATAATATGGATTAGATCATAAGAGGGCCAGCCCACCGGCGGTTTGCCACCTATACAAAGGCAACACCACCGGAAACGTCAGATCGAATGGATCCCCTTGCCCCGTACAAGCAGTCAGATCAGTGGCAACCTCGGGGAAATTAGAATTCTGTGGATTGAGCCGTTGATATGTTCTCATTGGAGACAAATATTCTACGATGACATTATATTATATACAAGGGATGGTGAGTCAGGATCCACACTAGGCAACGAACTATGCCTTCGGACGCGCAATGAACGGGTGCTTCAGAGCCTCAGTGGGTGTGCACCGTTTTTCCGGATTGAGATTCAGACAGCGGTCCAGAAAGTCCACAAACAAGGCCAGCTCTTTCGCCTCACTGTCAGTCATGCCTCGCTGATTTTTTCCCATCAGCCTTGTCTTTAGATCCCGAGTGGGCTTTTTGAAATCGACCACTCGTGTGACCAGGCGCCCTGTGATCTTATCTTCTTCCGTACTATGGAAATTCAACATGTCGTCGAAATGCAAGTGCGCCAGCGACCCACGTCGCAGAAGTTTGGGCGGATATTTGCCCCGACATTCCATAACCGATTTTAGCATTTGATTATTGTTCCGCCCCGTAAACAGGATTTTGCCCGTGTACAGCTCGAACAGCGTGCAGCCAATCGACCAGACATCGATGGCGTGGTCGTAAGGAATGCCTAGAATAATCTCCGGAGCTCTGTAGAACCGACTCACCAAATACGGCGTAATCTCGTTGTCCGTAGCCGGCGACGCAGAACCTAGATCGCAGACCTTGAGCACGTTCCGCTGCTCATTAACTAGCAAATTGTCCGGTTTCAGATCTGCATGAAGAATATTGCACTTGCGAAGCAGGCTTAATCCTAAAAAGATCTGCTGTGCATACGCACGGATTGCTCGCAAATTCAGGCCAACGTCTCGTCCGAACTTTTTCAAAACCTCGCGCAGGTTCATGCTGAGATTTTCGAATACCATGCATAGATGTCCCTTGTGATCGAAATAGCGCTCGAACTTGATAACATGCTTCTTATCATCGGGATCAGCTTCGCGGAGCTGCTCCAAAATACCGATTTCCTTCAAGCCCGCCTTCTTCATCGTGTCATTCTGTCGAATAATTTTGATGGCGACTAGCTTATTAGTTTTCGAGTCGGTCGCGCGTACTACTGATGAGAACATTCCCTTTCCAAGGTTTTGCTGCACGTGATACCGCCCATTGATTAACTCACCAAGCCGCACATTGTAGTACCCTTCGGGATCGTCCCAGTTGTCCATCATGCTAATGTCAAGCTCTTGCGGCTGAGGGACAGCCGACATCGCCGAAGCATGTGCCGGTTGCGCCGTGTCCTGTGTATCCTCGGCAAACATGTCGTCATCATCTTCTGCGAACATATCGTACGGATCCTTGGCCTTGGGCTGGGCATGCGGGACTGGAGGGGCGTCAGGAAGTAGGACGTCTTGTTTGACGGTCTGCGTTTCGTCATAGGCGGCGGCGGAAACATCTACACTAGTATGCTTCTCCCTTTCGGCTTTCATGTCAAGAGTCGGGTCATAATCTGCTGCAGAGGGCTCGTCCTTATCGTTTCCATCCATGATTGCACCGTCGTTGAACAGATCCGAATCGTTCCCAATCTTAAAGTCCGGGAAGTCCTCTCCGGCGCTATCATTTGGCGTCTGGGATGCTGGTGAATCTAAGTGCCAAGCCGATCAGTTTAGACCTTTAAGAACGATAACAACAAAATAGTAACCACATACCAGCTGCTGTGTTGTTTGGTTCAACGGGATCGGTGCTAGGAGTGGACGAATCCCTATCACTTGCGATATGGAGTGCCTGTAAACGTAACGGCGTAGCTTGCCCTCTATACTTAGCCCTGATAGCTTCGCGCTTTTTGCGACGAGCCTCTAGCTGAGCTGCTTCATCAACCGGCTCGGCGGATTGCGGCCCTTCGGGTTTGGCTTGCGTCGTTGCGTTCGCGCTACAATGGTCAGCTTGACGGCACGACATTGAATACTGGCAAGTTGAGGATAGCATACCTTTCTTTCGTGACTGAAGAACTATTTTCAAGACCTTGCTGCACCTGGCTCGTTCGAGTTTCAGCATCACCTTTAGAATCTCGAGCGACGGGTATTTGCCCTCGTTCGCTCACTAACTGTTCAGTAGACGACCTTCCAGCGCTCCCAAAGGCCGCACCATTCTCTCTCGGAGATTCCCACTCGTCGCCCGAGTATTGCTTCGGCTTCCGGACTTCGCGATAGGTCGGTGTTCGGCTTCGAGTACGGGGGCGCTTCTCCCGGCGTCGGTCATAGTCATCGCTATATTTGAGGTCACCGCCATAGTCCTCCTCGCGGTCATAGTCGTAATAGGGTCTGGGCCGTCTATGGGAGGAACCACGGTCATAAAACCGGTCATCATCGTATCGATACCCGCCGCGTCGCGAAGGTTCGTTCCGGTACCGTCGATCAAAGTCATCATCACGTCGACGTTTGTATCCTCTGTAATCTCGGTAGGGAGAGCGGGATCGGGAACGCGAGATCGTTCTCGTCCTCGATCTCCGACGGCGAGACGATCTGCTACTCAGAGACGCTGGAGATCGGGGTGCCGGTGATATACTGGCTCTGGTGGGACGGTCAACGCTGTTGCCATTAAGAGGAAAGTGCGACGTAGTTGCCTTCGTCTCTGAACCTGATTCGATGATCTCACCCTCAGAAGGGGTCGACGGAGACCTCGACCTGCGTGATGCCATGATGCAATAGATTTTCCAAGCTTTGTTGCTCAGTCGGATGAAATACGGCAGGCCCTTTTGGTAGAACAGCTTTACAAACAGGAAAAGACGAAACCTCGGTTAGTGAGATTTGCTTCCGGTGATGGAATACAGGGGAAGAGTGTAGTGAGAAAGTCCAACCGGCTAGAGATGCCCTTGCCAACTTTAGCTACCGTATCGGAATGAACATGAATCTTCCTCGTAGAAGAATTCCAGTCGGTGAAAATAAAGCTTATAGACGAATCCCGAACTAGAAGGTTTAAACACAAGAAAAATAAAAAGGAAAAGAAAAATAAAAAAAATAAAAAACCAAGTCTAGAGACCGAAAAAAAACCCGATGACCACAGAGAAGACGTAGAAGAAAGAGAAAATGGGCTGACTTGGGGGGGGGGAATTCCAAGTTGTTGACTTATCGACGGAAGATGAGAGGTTTTGGTTGAAGGCGGTGTCGGGGAACGAAGATTTCACACCAAACCCAATCAAGTACTTCGCAACCCCCGCAGATGGCGGGAAAACCCAAAAGGAAAAATTACTGTCACTGATAAGGCTATATTTTTCGCGCAATCAATTTTTTTTTTCTTTTCTCCCTCTTTCACCCCACTTTTGATCAGCGTTCTTTTTTTTTTTTTTCCAATCTGCCCTTAATCGCAGAAATTCTTTTCTTTTTCTCTCTCTCTTCCCCTCTTTTATATCTACTTCATATCCCTAAGGACTTTATATTATTACATAATGGGTGGTGCAAGCAGAGAAGGTATGTCATATTTTAATAGCCATAATTGATTGCGCCACTGACTTAAGGAATTTGTTTAGGTGGCAAGGTTAAGCCCCTGAAGTCCGCGAAGAAGGAGAAGAAGGATCTCGATGACGATGACCTTGCCTTCAAGGAGAGACAGAAGGCTGGTATGTCTGAATCTACCATTCATTTAATCACTTGGTCTCTTTATATACTAATCAATTGGTTGTATCAGAGGCCAAGGCAAAGAAGGATATGCTGGACAAGGCCAAGGGCAAGGGCCCCTTGAACACCGGCTCTCAGGGTATCAAGAAGTCCGGCAAGAAATAAGTTGATCACGGAAATACATACTCTTTCACGATATACAACGAGCTACGATCCATGGGCGCACCCCGTGGAGGAATAAAAATCCTAGCATCAATGGCTACTTTCCAACTGATATCCTGCTTGAATTTCAATTGTTCTACACCAAACTGCAGCAAGAAAAAGGGAAACCTTATTTGGTTGGCGGGTTTATGTCACCTTTGGCGACCCGGCCCGGCTGATGAAGATTATGTACCAGATTTGATCGTCTCCATGAAATCCTAACTAAGAACAAGAAAGCATTTGGTAGCATAGAGTACTGCACAGTAACTGTTGCCCATATGTCGGTATTATCAGAAAGAACGTGTAATATGCGAACCTATCAAACGCTCATTGAGGGTATATGCAAATGCAACGCTAGAAGAGTCATGACTGGGCCCCCTGAATTTGAGCAACAGAGTTTAAGAGATGAAGAGAAGAGACAAAACGAGATTAATAGACGAGATAGAAAAAGAAAGGAACTGATCAACACAACCTCCGACGAAACTAAGGATCATACAGTTTAATTTCTTGTGGAACGATTCGAAAGGACCAAATGCACCAAAGGAAGAAAAGAATGTAATAGGTCTTGCGTTCACCCTTCAGCTCGTCACTCGTTTAACCCATAGAGTGGCGCTACCACTGCCAAAGTTTCGTTCGTCGCGCTTTCTCAGAGTTCTGAATATTTTCATTCCAATCTCGTGTTCTTCTTTAGTGATTTCGGCCAGCTCGTTGTTGAGGCTGGCGACCGTTTTCTTCACTTCTTCCCTGGCGGCCATGTCGTAAGCAACAGGGCTCGGCTGGATGACTTGCGTCAACTCGTGAATCATGGTATTAATACTAGCCTTGCGGCGTGCAAGATATTCTTTTCTTGATTCCAGCATCTGGATACGGTCTTGGGGAGGAGATTGAGAAGGACTTTCTGGCGCCCCAGTGGCCTGAGACGGAGTGGGCTTGCGTGTTGGTTTCTTCCCGGGGGCTACTGCACTGGGTACTGGACGTTTTCTGGACATGATGGACGGGATATTATCAGTAGACTGGGAAGCTGTGTCGATACTGTTCCGTCGACTTTCAGTGGCGGTTGAACTGTCTGCTTCTGTGGGTTCGTAAGTAGTTGTGCTGAAGCGGCTCACAGGCTCAGTGAAGTCATCATCGTTGCCTAATTTTAATTCAGCAAGTGGATCGCTGAGATCAGGCCCCGGAAGATCGACGCGTGGCGGAGTCCGGCTACTGGCGCTAGTTGAAGGAGGGGTCGGCTCTTCTGGCACTCGTGTTTGGGGAATGTTTCTGTTCGGCACATGCTTTTCCGGGCCTTTGGTATTGGGTTCACCTGCCGTGATAGTGGTGACGACAGATGGTACAATGCCAAGATATGAGTAATCGGGAGATGGGCTATTAGTTCCTCTTAATCGATCGGAGCTCCTGGATGTATGCAAACGGGACGAAGACTTTGCCCGAGGGTTCTCTTGAATCGGGTCTATTATCGGAGCACGTCCACTGGGGCCTTTCCAAGGCTCACGAGTAGGCGGAAGAGATAGGTCGCTTTCCGCGGGACGATTTCGTGCACCTGACAATTTCCTTTTTTGTTCTTTACCCCAATCGAGGATATTTGCATTCCGAGGCTCCCCTGGCCTGGCATCGGCAGTGATATTGGTTTCGAAGGAATACGCGGGAGCCGCGCCCATGAGCCTGTTCATGTCACTCGACTTACGGGAAACAGAGTCCCATCCACTAGTACTGCTCGGCGAAGTTGATGTACGCGGGGCTGTCGCCTCGCGTCGGCTCTCCGGGTGTAATGAACCCGCGCGCTTACTCGCAACAGGAATATGGCTGGTGAACGTGCTCCCGGTCTGTTCATTCAATTGCTCGCGTGACTCGTTCGCGATTGATGAGACTCGAGAGCTGCCTAAACTCTCGGGTCCATGACCAATGAAAACCGGTGAATCAGGCGGAGAGATTGAGAAACTATCTTGGTCTTGAGGAAAATGATGTGACAGGCTGATAGACGGGGCTCGATCCCCAACCACGGAGATTTGGGAATACGACGAGTTTCCACGGCTCACATTGGGCCGGCGCTCAGAGAAGGGCGACCCCAAAGGTTTCCTGAGCAAAGTTAAAAAAAAAAGAACGCCAATACTTCATGTTACATTTCCATCATACATACGTCGGCACGGCGGGTAGATCTTTGGAGTAGTATCTCTTGTCTTTCTGTTTTCCCGGGATGGGGGTTAAACTCGAGTAAACATCATCATTCCACGACTTATTGACTAGCGTAGGCGTGGAGATTTGACGCTTCCGAGACCAAGGAAAGCCCTTCATCTTGATGGAAACCCTTGTGATAGCACTCCTTGTAAGCTAGAGGGGCAAATTACAAGTGATCAGCAATTGGAGGGGGGTATGGTTGGGATTGTTGGGGAACAGGGACACACCTGGGTTTTTGACAATGGTACGACCAACCAGAAAGGTTAATAAAGACGGTGTAGAAATTAGAAATGACCAAGCTCAAATGCAAAGGAAGCCGATCCACGTATAAACTATTAATCTTCAATGCGTGGAACTAATTAAGCAAAGACATGCCAGCATGTCATAGGAGAATTTCCAGTTGACCAATCTTTGTTTGACTTCACCCAACAAAGAGATGCCGAATCTGCTGACAGGTACTTTCGGGACCACAACGGAGGCCGATAGTGGGGAGTAACGGTCAGAAGAGAAAAAAAAAAGAAGGGATGAATAAAAAAAAGAAAGAAAGAAATGAACAAAGAAAAGGCAATGAAAGGGTTTAAAAAAAGAAGAAAAGAGTTAAAAAAAAAAAGAGGAGTCCGTAGTGTTCAACACTATTTAATTTAATTACCGAAACGAAGGAATTGAATTGATTCAATGGATTCAATTGATTTCAAAAAGAATAATAAACGAAAGACTTTATCAGGCTCGCCTGATTAACGGAGAGTTGGGTAAAAAAAAAAACAGGGAAAAAAAGAAAAGGTCAAAAACTAAAGACAACAATAAAATGAAGAGAGGCAAGAAGAAGAAGAGGAAGAAGAAGGGAAAGGGTCCTGTTTCAGTGTTGCAGTAATAGATTCCCTACTAAGCAGTTCGTGGTTAGTCTCCGCGTTGAAAACTGTGCTATGATTAGTACTCCCGTTACTCCATAACTGTTTTTTTGATGATGATCTTCATTCAATCCGTTGAAAAATGCGTCCAAGTGCTCCGTGAAGTGGATTGCTCTTCGATCCTAAATCCTAAAAATAACAGAAGATAAATTAAATCCGGTGTCGTAATCCAGTTTTGGCTCGTGTCTGTGCGAGCCATTGGAGTTCTGGATTCGTGGGGTTGGAATAAACATTGGGATTTCATGATTCCAACCATGGATATGACATGAGAGCCTGAGCCTTCAGGCCATAAACACTTTGCTTCAAAACGAGGGGAGGTTCACGTGCGGTAATAATACCGTTGATCTTTAGGTCATCGGTTTATATCTCCCAATTGGGATTCCTGATTACCATACCCCGTTACGGAGTCAGCCCGATTCTTCCGTCATCCATTTATCTTCTCTCTCTGTCATCACTTCTACTTTCTATCAACTAACTAAATTTACTTCAACCAACAACAATCGCAACCCTACAAAATGTCTACAGCTGGTAAATCCATTCTACCCTCTGATCAATTATAACAGAAAGGAAGAAAAAAAGAAAGAAAGAATCCTAAAAACAAATACTAACATCACCAGAAACCGGCGCAGTCCCGCCCCCCGAAGTGTCAGAATCCCCATCCTACCCCCAAAACCAAAATGAAAGTAAACCCCCCTAACAAACCACCAGAATGACAATCGCCTCACCCATAAACCTAATCCTCCTATCCCTCTTCATAATCCTAATCTACACGCAATTCCGCCCAAAAGCGCCCGTCACGCTGCCTAAATCCCCCGCGCCCATCGTCTTCCGCACCTTCACCCCGACCACCCTCCTGCCCTTCAACGGCACCGAAGACAAGCCCGTGTATCTAGCAGTCCGCGGTCGCGTGTTCGATGTATCCCCCGGCAGGAACTTTTATGGACCGGTATGCGATCACATCTCATTGTATCTCATGAAGCGGGGGGAATTACAGGAAATTGGACCTAACTTGAGTTTCTTGACAGGGTGGCCCGTACGAGAACTTCGCAGGTCGGGATGCGTCCCGGGGATTGGCGTGTCAGAGCTTCGATGAGGAGATGTTGACTAAGGATCTTAAGGGGCCTTTGGATGAGCTGAAGGATTTGGATGGGGAGCAGTTGGAGAATCTGCAGTCTTGGGAGGAGCGGTTCTCGGAGAAGTATCTTGTCGTGGGTAAATTGGTGGCGGAGAGTGATCCTGAGGCTGTTAAGGCTTGAAAACTTGCCTTGACGGTATTGTGAGGGTGAGTGGCCGAGAACTTGGGGGAAGGTGGTTGGATGGTGTGGACTGGCGAGGGTTAAATGCGTTTAACAAAACAGATGTGTATGGTTGTATTGATTGGTTTTTAGAAAAAGCGATAATACTGTCTTTTGCATGAGAATGGATATTATGCGAATAATGAATAAATATTACAGCTACTATGATGAATTGAGCCTTCATTATGGACTTTCCAATCCGGGCCTGATTAGTCCTAAATCTGCTATTTGACGCCCAGATCGACATATGCTACGATCTGATAATTATCCGCAAGTACCACTTTTGCAAATTGACCCGCACCAAAACCAACCCTCACCGAAATTACCACCCTTACCAGAAACCAAAACGAGAAAGAAAACAAAAAGAACCGTGAATACTATTACATATCATTAAGTCGTGTCGTAATCGACCGCATCGCCCGAAGTTCATGGTTCACAATTCGGACCGGATTTCCTCAGACGCTTCAGCAGCCTTGTCCTTGGCCTTCTCGGCGGCTTGCTGGCCCTGAACGCGACCGCTGGATGCTCCGATCTTCAACTGCTCCAGGACCCAGTTGGTGACTTGTTGCACCTTGGCATAGATCGTACCCTGGGGAGAGGTCGTTCCGTATCTGAAGTACTCGGCGTTGCGGCGAGCGGCAGCGCGCAGCTCGTTGAGACTCGAGCCCTGATAGACGGGGATGCCGTAGGAGTCGAGGTACGCCTTGAGGTCTGAATGAGTCCAGGTGTCGAAGCTCGAGGACTTGGCAGCATCCGTTGCTTGAGCCATGTATGACGTAGCCGATGCCAAGTTCGCTCCGCCGGCTTTGGAAGCTTTAGCGTAAGTATCTTGGGCCTGCTTCACAAGCTCGTCCCGTGTCAGGTCTGCGCGGTGGGCCGCCTTGGCATTCATGGACGACAGGTACTTCCTTTATTTATAATCAGCGAGGTTACTCGAGCGCAGTTATGGCTGGGATTTAACTTACTTCAAGTGCTCGGTGTCCCAGGTGTCGAATGTCCAGGCGCTCCAGCCAGTGGCAGCCTTGTGCTTGTTCAGTCTGACTGCCGCAGCAAGTTCGTCACGCTTGCTGCCCTGAGGAACAGGAACGCCTCGGGCATCCAAGAATGCCTTAAGACGGGAGTCGGACCAGGCATTGACGGCAGAGTCGAAAGCTTCTTCGCCCTTTGATTGAGCGTCCTCACTTGCGCGGGCATATTCATTGCCTGCCTTGGTGGTAGCAGCTCCGGCAGCTTCTGCTGCCGCTGAGGTAGCGCTGTTAGAGGCAGTAGATGCATGACCAACAAGGGAAGCGCGGTGCTTTCTCGCAAGTGCAAGGAGCTCATTACGCTTTGAACCCTGGGGGATCTTGACGTTGTGCTCATCGAGGAACCTCTTCAAATCGGAGTCAGACCAAGCGTTAAACAGTGCCTCGCTCAGAGTTGCCTGTGCAGCTTCTGCGGACTTGGACGCCGACGCAGCCAGGTCCCGGGCCTGTAGACTAGCAAGCCGAGAATTGCGCCGCACCGATGCGATCAGCTTGTCCCGCGTGCCAGGCTGGGGAGCTGGCCATCCACGCTGGTCGAGCCATTCCTTCAAATCCGACTCAGACCACTGATCATACACCCAGTTACCAGGGTAAGAGGCGGCCTCGCCGAGCTTGCTGGCAACCGATTCATAGTTCTCCCGAGCTGTCTGGAGAAGGGCATCGCGCTTACGGGGCTGAGGGGCAGGAACTCCATGGCGATCAAGGAAAGCCTTGATGTGTGAGTCCGACCAGCTATTCGTACATGTGAGTGGAAGCTGCAAGATGAGCAAGGCGCGGTATTCACTTACGTGTCAAAGAGCCAGTCCTTCGCATGGTGCCATTGATCAGTAGCCTGGTCCGCTGCTTGTCCCAGAGGCTTCTGGACTTTGGTATCCCAATTCAACTTGACAGCGCTTTCCAGGTCTTTGCGGTCGGCAGGAGAGGGATACGGGATGTCTGCAGTATGAATGAGTATCTTTCATTTGCCGACGGGAAATCAAAGGAGACGAACCATGGTCGGAGAGCCATCGTTCCAGTTCTGTTTCATGCCACTTATTATAAGCTGGAGACATTACAATCCCGTCAGGATTCTGGTCGTGCGTTGAAGATTCCCGAGGCATCATGGAGAGCTTACCCGCTTTGCTGAACCAAGAGTGAGCCCCGACCACTTCTAGGGTCGCTAGAGCGAACACCAGACCAGAAGCCAAATTTAGCTTCATTATCGCTTTGCCACGGTACTTGTAGTCGTAGTCAATAAACTAGCGACGGGGTTAGCGTTATCCCGAATCAGATCCGATTGAGGTGTAAACCAAGGCTTTCCAATCAACGTACATAGATATTTCTTACAATGATAAAGTAATCTGAAGTCGAGACCCTGTACTGAGGAAATCCCGAGTATTTATTAGGGTGAAAGAGAGAGCGAACCAGATATGATCATCGAGTGACGTATGTGTCCGCATTCACGGTTGTTGGCGTCATCGACTGAACCAACCTTGGTCGCACAGGGCTCGAGTCGACAAGAGTGTTGTGGATCTAGGCATTGTCTCATAGGTTCCTCAAAAGCGTTTCGGTGTGACCTTTTCTTTTCTCTTCTGAATTTATCAAAGAAGTGCAGGAATGATCTCAAACGGATGCAAACAAACAGAGATTCATTCACTTAGTATAATTTTATGTACATTAGTTCTTGATATCGATAAGAATACCAGTCTAGTCCCCTTTCGGATTAGCGTGTTAATTGCCTCTTTGGGCTGAATGCGGAGACACCGCTGTTGATGACCATCAGGAGCTTGGATGACATGTCATCCTGTTTATCTCCCCAACGTTTTATTTTCTTTTTCCAGAAAAGCCGATGTGATCTACGCTAGATAGATAAAAGGAACTGCACAGACGCTGACTGTATTACGTGACCTCGGATACAGGGCTCTTCTCTATCGGGTCTAGCGGTTTAGTGGATCGCAGAGAACCTGAGGAACTCACCGTTACCTTATCACAGGGCTCGTCTCCCGTCAACTGTACTGCACCCTATTGACGATCGCAAATAAAATCAGATGCACTTTTTATCATATTCATCATTCTTATATATTTGATATAGTATTGTTAGACACACACCTATAGTGTGTCTCTCATCCTTTCAACATGGATCTCTCCTCGCAATGCAAGCATTTGATCTCCCCGAACTATATGAACTTCGCCCTCTCCATGTATGGCATTCTCACGGACCAATATCTCCTTGATGATAGGCTAATATACTAAATTAATCCAGCTTAATTTTATTCGGAATCCTGCTGTCCTACCTCCCGCAGCACCACCGAATCATCTCGTACAAGAGCTCCTACGGTATCTCACCGTATTTTGTCCTCCTAGGAACAACCTCGGGCTCGTCCGCTTTAGCAAATGTATTATCTCAACAACAAAGTCTACAGGACATGTCCTGTTGTAGCGATGTCAATAGCCTGGGATGTTTTGCCGGTCTCCTAGGAATTTTTCAAATCGGAACACAATGTCTTTGTTTCTTCGCCATGTAAGGTCCCGAACCCCAGCAATTGTCACCAAAAGAAAAGACACTAACAAAGGCGTCATTCTGCGACAGTCTCTTCCTATTTGTCCTTTATTTCCCACGAGACACGGATTCGTCCTTACCGACAACTTCCAAGCCGAAGACAGAGGGCCCGACGTTTCGGACCGCTCTGATAGTAGCCGGAGTTTGCATCATCCACATCATGGTGATGATCATCGCCACAATCACAATCGGCCTTAAACGCCCTTCCTCCCTGCAGTCTTGGTCCAACTTCTGCGGCGTCCTAGCGGCAATCCTGTCCTCCATCCAGTACTTCCCCCAGATCTATACTACGATCAAATTGCGCTGCGTCGGCAGTCTGAGTATCCCGATGATGTGCATCCAGACACCAGGAGGCTTTGTTTGGGCCGGTAGCTTGGCGGCGAGATTGGGCCCAGAAGGCTGGAGTACATGGGGCATATTGATCATCACAGCGTCCCTGCAGGGTCTCTTGCTAGCGCTGGCTATTTTCTTTGAGTACCTGGGCCCGAATAAGGGGCATGGTCATGGAAAAGATGCGGATGACGAACGTGAAGAAGAGTCGCACCCTGCGGAGGATACTCCGCTTCTTCAGAACCAATGATGACTGCATTATAAAAGTTGACAATTGACCCTGGTTGTCTGCTATCAGTGAGAACTGTTGTACATACCTTGTTTCACAGCTGTTGGATAGTCAGTATGATGTACACATGGAAATAGATGGAGTTTCTGGTGCAAAGCGATAGACAGACTTCCACCTGGTTAATAAACACTAGCAGATACAAACGGTTAAAAAAAAAGAAAAAGAAAAAGAAAGAGAGAGAGAGAGAGAGAGAGAGAGAGAGAGAGAGGAAGAAAGAAAGGAAAAGAAAAGAGGGAGACAAGCGTCATTGTTTTCGAGTCTAACCAGCATACAATAAAAAGGCAATGTTCAATACCACTAGCTCCACTCAACTAAGAAATCAAGACCCATCATCCTTAATTACTGCGGCAAAATGGAAACCTGCAGAAATAATCTCGTCCATGATCGAATAACCAATCCGGGACCTAACCTACACATTCGTCGCAATTATCCGCATTTAACCGTAGACGAGACGGAAGACATCGTTGAAGACGAAGTAGCTTCCTTGGTCGGGCAGGAGCTGGAAAGTCTGGGTGTAGTTCATGGGCTTCTGCTCCTCATCGACCTAGCACGCAAATGGCAGGTTAGTGACAGGCCAATTTCATTCTGTTCAATACGGGATATACGTACAAGGAGGGCACCAGTCACCATGACAAGGATACCACCCTGCTGGTTGGAGGGCTGAGCATCGAGGGTAGAGACCTGGTGAGCAACCTTCTGGAAGGGAAGAGACTAAAATGAAAAATATACCCCCGTTAGTGTTATCATAGATCGTTGAGATTCAGGTTTGGTTCTCATCGTGACTCACGGTCAATTTTTCCATGACACTGGCAACACCCTGGACGGAGTTGGTCTCAAAGGTGAGCATAGACTGCTCGCGCTATTTTTCAAAATTAAAGATTAGTTTCCTTTGTTCTTTTGTGATTCATCCTTGTTTATTGTTTCATTAAGAAAATGAAAATGATATAGATAACATTATCTAGATGCGTCAAGGGGGGATGGGTGTTCATACATAGAGACCAGCGAGGGCTTGACGATCGCTGTCGAAAGTCTGGTAGTAGAACTGGACGAACTGCTCTGTTTGTGGGGATTGCCGTTAGGATGAGTCAAATAATTGGGACGAATATTATCATCATGCACCGCATCGCGGATCGATGGAATATGGCCACAGGCAGCGGAAGAGATCACTCACGGGCAATGTTTTGGAAGTCTAAGAATGCATCACATCTTGGTTAGCAGGTTCTCCTCTCACAATGTCATTGCGCACATGGGTTGGAGGGGTCCGTGAATTGGGATGAGGGGCATCACAAAAAGTGACTGGCGCATCATTAATAGTCTTAAGGCGCGGGGAATACTTACCAGCCATTTTGACGGTTGTGTGACGCGAAACAAACGGGTATAATAGGGGAGAAGTTGAGATGAATTGTAGCCGGTGGCACCGTTGAGAAAAGAGAAAAAGGCGAGAGAGGGGAAGTAAAAGGGAAAACGGGTTGATATCAACATCAAAAGTATTTCAGGCTATTGTGGGGCCTGTTCTCCTCAATACTTCTGTTTGCGCCCAATCATTCTACATGCCTAAGGCATTAATACCTTTCCCCCCACGTAAATATGCAAGAAAATAGTGGTTCTCGAATTTGATCATTATTATCACTACATGATGGGTCATCTACATATAGCATCTTTACTCTGAATCGGAGTCCGCAAACATATCCTCGGCCTTGGGTCGCGGTTTGCGAGTTGGCCGTTGAGGATCCGGTTGCGCTGGAGTCTCCTCTATGTGCTGCCCTGTTTCCTCCTTAGAAGCCTGTTCTGGATTCATAGGCTCTTCTTCTTCTTCCATAGGGTCACCATCTGAGGCCTCCAGGTCACTATCTTCCATCGGCTCTCCGTCAATATCACTAATGGGCTCCCCATCAAAGTCACCTCCAGGGACACCGGGCCCTTGGTCGATCTCCATCCGATTCTGGTCAGCAACAGGGGGCCGACTTGGGTCGAATTTCTGGGTCGATGACTCTTCATCCACAGTCTTCCAACGACTTTTGCTCTTGGAGAATGCGCTCGAGGCCCGTTCGGCATCCGCCTTCTCCCTTTCCTCCCGTAATTCCTCTTCTGTAAGCGGTGGCTTCTCGAAGACCCCAAAGAAGTGTTCCTGACTTGACTGTGGGAAAACACACCAACCCTCCCACAAATGTAAGAGTGAGCCGATACTCCGCTTCCATTTTTCTGCCTTCAGACGTCCCCAGCCGTAATCCTTCTCCAGTCTCCCGAGATGCTCGAAGACTTGATGAGCTTTGAGTGATGATTCAAACAGCTGTCGGTATCGCCAGGCGTGCCTTACACCACTGGTGGCTGATGAAGAAAGTATATCGGAAATGGTATAGAGTCCTACCAACTTCGCGGAAGACGTATCCAAGTTTGCTTTAGACTGCGCGCGGCCCTCCTCTGTATCGTTAGAGGCATTCCCGGCTTGCTCTCTCCGGGCAGCCCCCTTCTCAATTTCACGGTCAGGATTTGCTCCAGTGTAAGCAAACGGCTCTTTGATATTTGACACAATCATGTCCACAACCTCTTCAGCTCCGGCACCCGCATGTTCTATAGCGAAAGCTGTCACACGTGCAATATCACCTTTCCGTAGCTTAGCATGAGTGGTAGGGAGGCGAGTAAGAAGATGCGTTAATTTAGCCTTTTGGAGCGGGTTCATGTAGCCCAGGCCCTCATGCGCAGTCAATCCATCAGCCGGGGGTGCTCCGCCATGATGTCGCCGCTCGTCCTCCATATCAGACATTTCTTCATCGGAAGAATCGTAATCATCGTCAGATACAAACTCCTCCATCTGGGTAGTATATTCGAATTTGATGTTCGACTCCGGAGGAACCCAGCTTGCGCCACCTTCAAATACAAACAGCGAATTACGAGGATTACCTCGTCGATTTCCTTTGACGTGGCTATTTGTGAGGACCTCCCACAACTTCCATCGGTAGTATACCCCTCCAGCACTTCTTGCATCCCATATCCAAGCCCATTTCTCTTCTCTCTGAACTTCCGGTCGGCTCATAAGTAGAGCTTCAAACTCTGGACCATAATTCAATAGGCTCTCCAATGTCTTATGAATCAGCCTTAGCTGTTTTAGGTCCGATGGCGCTTTCACCTCAACCTGGGTAAGGGGGCCACTTCTTCCATATGATGGTCCGTATGAAGCCGGGGGTGCAAAGCCACCACGGTGCGATCCTGGTGGCGGAGCACGATTTAAACGCCCCCCAACTTCAGGTGCAGCGGTTTTGGCTCCGAATGGAAGAGAGCTTGTTGATGATAAGCCGATTGTTACTGGCATTGTCGAGCTGATAGCGGCAGAGGAGAGGTGTCTCGAGATGGTGAGATAATAGCCCCATCCAAGATATTTGTTCTGAAGAGCGCTGACTGTACTGTCGATATCTGAGGCAGCGGATTCATTTGCGAGTGTTATTATGGCAGAGATCGATTTCCGGTCGGACGGCTGTGCGGAGGGACGTAAGAGCTTAACGTTATCAACGCTAAGAACCGACGGTATCAATGACTTGAGCACAGATGGAGAAGTCCCAGGTGGAAGTGACGCCAAGTACAGCGTAGGTTTTGCTGCAGCTCGTTCAGCTTCCTTCGCGTCGACAGCTCGATCCTCTTCATCGTCGGATGTACGGAACGCAGCGGTGGGCGATGCTGTATTCTCGAAGCCCAACACGCCATGCGGAGATTCTCGATTTCGGTGCAGTGTCGGAAATCCTTCATGGTTACGTTTTCGCGACAGTGATGGCGGTGGTGGTCCTAAAGTCCCAGGCCCGCTCATGCGCGGGCCAGAACTGGTGAAATGTCGTTTGGCAGGAACCCCGCCAAATCCAGAGCCCCTGGGACCGAGCCTGCTTGGTCTCCCATCTGCGGTGGTTCTATCTAGGGCGGGAGAATCATCTTCGAAAGACTTAACAAAGTCCTCGTAAACCGCTGCGGTTTCCGCTCGTTCTCGGGCACGCTTGGCTTCGGCTTCGGCTTTCTGTCGCTCAAAAAGTGATTTCTTCGGAAGGGCGGAGAGCTTTGCTGATACGTCGGGGAAGCCTTTTGGTTTTGATTCGTCGGACATCGTGAGTTAATCCAACGGATCTTTTGTGGCAAGCTCACGAATTCCGGAGTCTGAGTAGTGTTTCGCGGTTGGAAGGTTGCTTGAGGGCGGAGACGGGAAGGTTGTTGGAGCCTGAGGCAGTGATATCATGAGCCATAGCTAACATCTTATGTACTAGGCATCTCTTTGGATCTTTCTGTACTCATGTATTCCTTCTTCTTCTTCTTCTTTTTTTTTTTTTTTTCCCCC
>ML742257.1:0-45871 GCA_009193465.1 Aspergillus avenaceus
AAATAATAAATAGCTTTATTTTATAAAATTTAAAACTCTAGACTACTGTTAATCTGTTAATATATAAAGCAGAATATACAGCTGTATTAACTACTGATAGAGAAATTAAATAAATTATAAATATATTTAAAAAAAATTAGATTTAACAGTATTAAATCTTTTATTATTTATATTAATTTAATATTAGCTATTAAATTTGTTTAGAATACCCAGCTATATATAAGATTTAAGTATATTAAAATTACAATATATTAGATTTATAAAGTAATTTAGAATAATAATATTAAATTTTATTAAATTTTTTTATTAAACTGCTTCTTAAAGTACAGTTTCAATATTTAATTAATAAAATAGATATTTTTTAAAAAGATCTTACAACAATATAATTATAAAGATATTATCTGATTAGAAAGTTTTTATAACTTCAATTATACAGTTGTAGAGGTATGTCAGTGTATAGCAGTGTATATGTGTGATCTAAGCTTAGTAAAGCAACCATATGATCTCAGTGTGGTATATGTAAACCTCCCACAGATCCTATCTTTATAGAAATTCAAGTGTTCTTACAACTTCATCTAGTTGGCCGTAGTTCCATACCTCCACAATAATGCATTCAATTTTATAGTTACCTGAAAGATATGTGGCTATAAACACTAGCTATGTGTCGACCGCCCTGATAACGAATCTACCGCTTCTTGAATCTCTAACCAGGCCTGTGTCTTCGGTCGCTGTCGCTTCCAATCTGTATCCGTGGCTTCGACGCCTGTCGCACCTCCAAGTGGAAGTAAGAGAATATGAGACTGTCTGATGCCGATCACTGTCGACGAACGCTCGTCCGCCATGACCTCTTCTGCTGACCGACCGGCGAAAGTTTCCAGGTGCTCCATGCACTTGACAGCCAACCGAAACGCGCGGATGCGGTCGATCGGCGACACTTTGCCACCCTGCTGGAAGTGACCCGGCACTACACCATGCGCGTCGAAGCGATTATTGGCCTCGTGCTTGATGATGCTTGCTATCTCGCTTGTGCTGTAGATCGTTGACGTCTGGTCATTGCGAATGATCAATTTGCCTGCGCGGTTGGCTCCGTGGTCTTGCAAGAACTGTTGCCGGAGGTACTCGATATCGCCCGAAAGGCTGCGCAGCGTTATCGGCCGGTCGGGTGTGTACACCGTCATTGCGCCCGCAGCCAACGCAGCAGCCGTTGCCTGGTACTCGGCGCCTTGCGCCTCGACAACAAAAACGCAGTGACCAGAGGATGACGCCGATTGCCGCACGACATCGCAGAAATACACAAGCGTGTTAAGGCTTGTGTCGCTGCCAAGGCAGTATTCTGTGCCGGGCACATTGTTTGACATGCTTGCTGGGAGGAGAACGAGCGGTATGCGGAATGACGGATATTGTTCGCGTGCCTGTCGCAGTTGACTAACTGCTATAAAAGCCTCAAACCCTCCAATCACAAAGAGAGCATCAAACTTGTGTCGCTCGAAACATTGCGCTGTCGTTTCCATGTCGTCTGACGGCAAGCCGGAATTGGTACCAATGTCGGAGCCTCCGTCATTGACCCAATCCCCCGACTCCAGCCAGTGCATCTCACGAACGGAGCTAACGGGTGCATCTGCATGATGCCGACAGAGCCCCGGGAAACCATTATGAATGGCGATCGGCGTGTGACCTCGGGTCAAACAATAGGCAACTACAGCACGCGTTGCTGGGTTCATGCCTGCTGCAGGAGCACCGACATGAATGATGGCAACTCGCATTCGCTATAAACAATGAGCTAACGTACAACTGCACCATAAACAGTGCGTGCATACCTTATCTGTAGGCATTAGCAACTTGGGATGGTCCGTCGTGTTGAGATGTCGATAGGCACTGTGATATTCCAGGAATTCCGGATCGCGGAGAATTGCTGCCTTTTCGAAATCTTTGTTGTGCATGCTGGCATTCGCCTCTTTTGTCAGCGCGACTGTTTCAGCGAGCGATGATGTCTTGATTCGATTTTCCTGAATGATCACTACCGGTGAAGGTGTTTCGGGTGTCATGGAGAGAACCGATTTCACAGCCTGGATACCCTGTAGAGTCGAAAGCCACCGGTCATAGGCGCAAGGTGCTCCGCCTCGCTGGATGTGGCCCAAAACAGTGATCCGGGTGTCTAGTGCGAGACGCTTGCTCAGGACGTCTTTCACGGCGGACGATGAAATATGATTCAGGTTACTATCTTGCGCTCCTTCGGCCAAGATAACGATAGTCCGTCGTTTGCCTCGGTCCCTGTTCTGCTTATTTATTAGTATATCGTATGCACACAATAGCGAACTAAGGGGACAGCACCTTTGTGATAATGGAGCACATGTCATCTTCCCAACCATCGCGGGGAGGTCGTTCCGGAATGAATAGCCAATCTGCTCCAGTTGCGATGGCCGCCATGAGGGCCAGCCAGCCGCAATGACGACCCATTACTTCGACAACAAAGCCTCTGCGATGAGAGGATGCCGTGTCGAAGACAGCATCAATGGCTTCGCAGATTCTCGATAGCGCAGAATAGCAGCCAATAGTAGCATCGGTTCCAGAGAAATCGTTGTCAATTGAGCCGAGTAGCCCAACAACATTCAAAGTCTGGTGAGGCGCAACTTGTTCTTCGGTCAATGCACCAGTCGACACCAGTTCTTCGATGAGATGCGGCCATTCCGACCGGAACAAGTCCGCGCCTGTCAAGCTACCGTCTCCGCCGCAGATAACGAGCGCGTCGATGCCGAATAAGACCATGTTCCTGGCGGCTTGGAGACGGCCCTCTCGTTCGCGAAAGCGATCGCAACGCACTGAGCCAATGAGAGTTCCTCCTCGAGATAGCCAACCACGCACATCCTCCCAATGAATAGGGTGCATCATCGCGCCTCCTTGAATAAGGCCCTCATAACCTTCATGAATGGCATATGCCTCGCAGCCATTCGAGATCGCTGTACGAACAACGGCACGAATCGCTCCGTTCATTCCAGGCGCATCGCCCCCCGATGTCAGAATGCCAATGCGGCGAGGTCTGCATTGTGAGGTCTCCTCAACCATACTGTATGTGTCTGGCTCTATGTCAAATAAATTAAGATATATGGTAATATAAGTTCATCATGTCCGACAGAAGATATCAGAAGGCCGCATCCTGATTTTATGCCTGACCAAATTGGCCTAGACTTTCTCCGCATAATGCCACATCCCACGATGGGCTGATGCCTGTTTTAATTTCTTTGTTATACATGGTCTGATGTAGTATTCGGGCCATATACATCGTAGCACAATAGTAGATCGCCCGGAGAAGACGCAACTAGTCAATGGGCGACCGCTAGGCAGCGATTTACGAACGTTCGTGATTGCGAAATGGTGGCGGAGAGAGCAATTTCTGTTTGCTATACTCAACGAGGAAAGTAAAAGCAACATGACAGGGTTAGATGCGACCGTACACAGGCCATGGACAGCGTGGCAGGGTAAGATAGACTCTTGGTGTAGCCGCTGACGTATGGCCTATTGGTGCTTTTGAATGGCTTCCGAGCGATTCCGGCTTGCCATGAACTGTCATCGGGCAATAAATAGTCTAAGGCGTTTAATGACATCCGGAGTTCCGCCCTATCAAGGAAGATGTCGTTCGATAGCGTGGTGGCGCTATAACACTGCGTAATAAGGCACTAAAATCCAAAATTAGACTGGCTTCTGTATGTACTGATACTGATAACAAACATACTGTTGAACTTAGATATCAATCAGGGCTCCACAGTACCCACACACCATGCAATTCCTGAACTAACCGAGCATATTGGATGAGGATCGCAGTATATCGGGATGCCGGGAGAAGAACAAGTTCAAAGTATGTTGAGTCCCAAAATGAAGCGAAGACACGAGCCTATCACGTGGTGCTTACGCCTGAAAACTAAGGATGGTTCATGATTCATAGATCATATGGTGAACGATTTCAAGATCTATGGTATTTGGAAATCTTATGATTACGGATATGAAGTGGGTTTGAACGTTTCAGGAGATTCTATGCCATAGACCCTCGATTAGTATTATACAGAAACGCCTTTCAAAATCAAAATAAAAAAAGACAGAGAGTGAAAATAAAAGAAAACAAAAGGAAGAAAAAAGGCAGAAAAAAAGGGAGAATTAAAGTGAAAGAAAATAAGAGAGGAGGAAGAAAGAAATATCGACGCCGATGGTGCGAGTAATATGCTGCATCTATGCGGCTATGCCTCAATCTTGAATTCAAAGGATCGATCCCGAGCCTCTTCAGGTATTGGCTGCGCATCATTGTCGTATAACGTACGCTCGAAATACCGGACTCGTCCATCAAACCCGACCAGGATAACGGTTTGCTTCTGTGTCGCATAGAGTCCTTCCAGATAGACATGGTTGGGTTGGCCTTCAGGAGTGGACGGAAGAGGTGGGCTGTCTTCTTTGTCCTCCCTTGCGGATACCCCCGCTTTATTTGTCTGGGCTTTATCGCAGCCGACTGGTGGGATAAAAATGCTCTGCGACAGGATAGGTATATATTCCTGAGCCATGGCGGTGGGTGCCAATCGTGGGAGAGTATCAGTACTAAGGACACCTAGAAGCCTCTCAACCAGGCCATCTTCATTCTCTTGATTCTGCACGTGTGCCGCAATGGCGTCTACAAGCAGCTCCTCGCCCTGAGGGACCTTGGGCCATGACCGATCGTCGTAGTCCGTATTACTCAGACCCACAGTTTGCCCCTGTTTATCTGCGATCCAGAAAACGGGCTCCTCATCCGGGTCCCGATTTGACATGATCGCCAATGGTTCCATGACGTTGCCGCAGACAAGGTTGAATCCACCGATGTTCTTGATTTTGCCGCTGGACAAACTCTCGGTTACAAACTCTTTCGTAGTTTGGGGACTATCTGGTGGCAATGCGAGCCAGCTGTTGACGACCTCCCCGCGACTATAGGTCCCAACTGCCCGTTCGCATGTGTCCTCATGGTAGTTTGTCAGAACGGCTACTCGACCTTGTTTCGTGATCCCCATCCAAGTCGGATGAATAGCGCGGACGAGGTCTCGAGCACTGAGAACATGAGACTGCGGAGTAGGCCACCATTCTGCACGGGAGGTTGGTCGATGAAGGAATTCCTATTCTGTGGTCAGCGATAGTATTCTAAATTGTATGGAGGTCCATACGTCTCTGTTGTTGCAGATAATGAGACGATACTGCGGATGCGCAGTAGAAAAGAAAGCGATACACATATTGAAAATAAATTATTCGGTTCTAATCATCAAGAGCGTGTAACTTTGGAAAAGCCTCCATTTAACCATAGCAGGGTAGCGGGGGATCTCGTGTGATGGTACGGGAAAGTACGGGTGGAACCAGGCGAGTATCAGACGATTGAACACATGGCAACGCTGGGCAGCGGGACGTTTCTTCTCCATAGTTACTGGAAACGCGTGGCTAAGACGTGGTCTTGAAATGATCCAGTGAATTATTACCTCATCGATTCGTGAGGATAAACCTGAGGAGGCAAAGTCACATGAAATCGAAGATTTCCCCGCATTTCCAACTTTATTCTGCAGGTGGATCAGAACTCCGCCCTGCAGTGGTAATACTCACATACATGGATTTCGAGTCTAGACTAGCGGCCATTCTTACATGTATTTGTCCTTTAGTTGCGTACCCTAGTAAACAAAGTACTGCTATATCCGGAGTAGAGCAACATCCACAGCTACTTCAGCCAGAGTGGTAAGTTTAGTATCGAATGGCCAGTTTCTAAGTCATAAAGTATGCCTGCTATTTTTACATTTATGCTATCACTGCCATGAGGTCACATAGGGTCACATCACTCTATACATGAAGCTTGTGGGGAGTAAAATGGAAAATCGAATATACGCAATAGAATATGCTATAGCAAAAGCCAAATCTTTGCCAATGCCGGGCACTTGACACAGGCTCAAGGAATAATGAGGCATTCTAAGCCTTAATTTTCAAGTGCATAGCAGCAAAGCCCTTCTGGACGGCAGGCTTCTGATACACGCGATCGTACCATGTGGTCAATTCGGGAAATCTTTCGAGATCGAGACCGGAGGAACCTGCAGCTGCCACGTATGGGAGGTGAAGAAGATCCGCAAGGGTGCTGTATAATGGTGAGCCTCCAAGTTGGAACTAAGTGATTAAGGAGTGTACCATTTCTTGCCGATCAGGTAATGGCTGTGCGATTTCTGCAAGTGCTGTTCAAGATGGAGATAAAGATGGATAGCTTTTCTGGCGAACGGAACCTCGTCTTGCGCATCAAGATTGAAACGAGGTTGCTCCTTATGTTCACCGAGAGGCCAGGAAGAGATAGACGAGAGCCAATTGTTGACCTCTGCTTCTTCCTTGGTGCCCTTTTTATATGACAGCTTGTGGCTCGTATCGTATCGGTCGATCAAGTATGACGCAATTTCATAAAATCCGCAGAGATCAACATGGTTGCCATCACTTTGAATATTTCTCAACACGGGCAGGATCTTTGCGTCAATTTCTTCTGGTGTTGCGACCAAATTCAGGCGATAGGGAAGTCTGTAGCAATTCGATTAAGCAACGGGATCGGAGGAATATGCATAGCTGTGAGGGACCCACTTGAGCTCCTCGAGAATGACGGCAAGAATTGCTCCTTCTTTTTGGCCGTCAGAGGCAAAAAGTGTGATCAATCCTCGTTTCTCTTCAAACACATTCATTGTGATAATTGAGTAAATATTCTTTTAATCCAGTGAGGTGGTAGAAAGGTGAAGAGAGGACTGGAGGGGTAAACTGGGAAGAAAAGAGGGGAGTAGCTTAAAGGGGGGGAAACAAGTTAACCGTGGGCCAAAGAAAGCAGAAGAAAAAGCCCCTCGTCCCCAGTGAGTGGCCCACGTGGGCGAAAGCACATCGCTCAAGCCAAACTCAAATTCATCTTATCAACCTCATCACCCTCCATATCTCTCATATTTTTTGATTTCTATCTTTCATAATATTTTTAGGTTTATTTTTTCCCTATTCCTGGTTGTGTGTCGCATGATGTTTGTTTTTCTCCAAGTACAACTGTGAACTCATCTAGAGGTGTCTGTGATATTGCCATGCAAACCTTCACTGGACATCATAGGTTACTCGAGGCCGAATGTCGCGGCCAAATTGGAATGCCTTCAAAGCCGAAGGTAATTGATTGAGAGACAAAAACATACTTTACCGATGCGACGTGTCAAACACGGAATGTAAAATGTCTCCAGCAAATTACAGAGAGGGTTGGCCAGCAAACATACCGTCAAGGGATCTCCCTCCAATCATGAATGGGGGTAAGCGATAATGGTTCCGATGCATGCATGATCGACTTGATGATCTGCCCAGTATTCTAGATCCATACACAGACTGGCACTAGAAAATTCCTCGACCAGGGCGGTCTTGCCACACAGCTCCGGAGGTCACTGCAACAAACCCTCGATTGGGCTCAACCAGCGCAGCCGCTAGCAGAAAATGGTTGCAGTGCAGTGTTTCGATACTACTTTGTCCTGCACAGTATGAAACTATTATCAAAATATTTCGCCAGGGGATACGTACAAGGCAAAAAAAAAAAAAAAAAAAAAAAAAAAAAAAAATCAAAAGAGGGGACGAATAAATGCGACCGATCTGAAGACGAGGGGCTTTTCCCCCCCCTCATCCTTTCTTGTTTTGCATGAACCTACATAGTATCACATTCGGCATCCTCATCGTGTGTTGAGTAACTAACTCCCTGAGTACAATGTCTGTTCAATCCTATAAGTCACAAATCAAGTTTCACCAATGATGGCTAAAGATAGCATGGGGCAGAAACGGGCAGAAAAAGGGCAGAAAAAAGGCAGGAAAGGGCAGGAAAGGGCAGGAAAGGGCAGGAAAAAAAAAGTTTGTTATTTTCCAAAGTATGGCAAAAGTATGGCAGTATCTGTTAAAGCCGAGTCGGAGCCGAAAGGGTGGTTGCACGGTCTAGACAGCCAGGTGAGGTCATTTTCAGCAAGGATCGAGAAAAGAATTGTTCCCTAATATGTGTGCCGGATAACGGGTTGAGGGTCGACCTATCCAAACTTGTATGGCACAATCCCTCATCTCCTATACTGGCGTGGCGCCCATTCCGAACAATTCCAAGACACCTCCTGATTTTTCTCTTCTTCTTCTTACTATTTAATCTACCTCCCAGCACTCCTCTCCGGGAATTGACTCTTTCTCTCCATTGGCACAATTAATGCAAGATAAAATGTCTTACTCGTCCGAACCTCCACACGATCCTCAGTTCCAAGATCTTTCTTTGACATGGAACGATATGATTGGTCTGGACAATGACCTGGAGCCGATGGCTACGTACGGTTCCGCGGTCGAACCTTCTCAAGCAAGTCTCCGTAAACGAGTATGTACATATCTCTCTGGATCGATTTATCGGTGCTGTCTAACGAGTGTCTAGCCCAACTCCCCTGCGAATCTGGACTATGTCGCGTGCTACGTGCCACAATATCCATCCTCGTTTGATCTGCTCTCATGGGAAGCATACGACGACTGGGCGTCCCTCGAGGATACCTTGGCTTTTTCCGACCATTCGCAAATGAAATCCAGTCCTAGGAGAGATTACATTTCCAACTCGTCGGAACTATCCGCCGAGGCCTTGTCTCACCACTCCCATCGCTCCTCTATGTCCCCGGTCGCATCACTGTCGCCACCCCCATGTTCGTTATCTGAATCACCCCGGTCGTCCTCTCATGACGGGGTATGCCAACCTTCAACTCGGCGATCAGCACACAATAGAATAGAGAAGCGTTATCGCGAAAATCTCAGCAAGAACTTCGCTTCGCTTGAATCCGCTCTACAATGTTACTATAACCCGGGCGGTGCAAGTAAAAAGTCACGGTTCTGCTGTCAAAGAAAGCATGCTTCCAAGAAGATGGCAATTTTGACTGACGCGACCAATTATATCGGTGAGCTGGAAGCGGAGACAGTCTTGCTAAAGAAGAAGCTGGAGACATTGCGGCAAGCGCTCTTACCGAACGGAATATGGAAGTATACTTTGAATGACAACTGAGGGAAGAAGGGAGAAAAAAAAAAAAAAGGTCAACGCCTTCAATTTTTTATTCATTGTATATAGTTTTGGGCTATTTTGATTTATGAAGGGTCACGCATAATGCCTAATGAATATGGAATACAGTCAGCCACCTTCTCCAACGCATGTCCTGTCAGTGGTTCCCGAAACATTATCAGCGGTGATATTAGGGTATACTGGGGTATCAGGTCGGATATGCGGTCGAATTACGTTACAGGGTCGGCGACAGGTAATCAATGATGATTCAAGAACGATGAAGGATGAAGAAACCACCAGTTGTCTAGACTCCAGACCCTCTTTGTTGCCCATAGCGCCATAAGCTTAATACGAAGGATCACCAATCAGAGCAGATCTCGATTGGATCCATGAAACGGTTTTGATCTTTCTTCACGTCGTACCGAACACATGACAGGTGTCAATACACGCGTGTGATTGGTCTTTCGTGCGGCAATCGTTTAGCCGACCGTCCGAATTAGGACTACTTTCGGCCGGAGCGGAGATATCCAGATCTGGAAAGGGGAAAGATTTGTTTGAAAAAAAAAAAAATTCTACAATAAATTAATTTGACACTAAAAACACCCACCCCAACCAAAAAGACTAAGTACCACTACATGATGTGCATACAACGAAACAACATGAATCGAACTGCAGGGCTGGTCCATTGCCCCTGTGTAACTTGACTGTACCGATCAACCGTCTTGTTCTTCCACTGAATACTGAATCCGCTATATTTCCTCTCGCAACAGTATACCTGTCAATTTCTCATTCCGCAAGCAACGCAATCCCCCACAATGCCACGAGACATCCTGATTGTGGGTGCCGGCATTGCTGGTCTTGCCAGTGCCATTGCCATTTCCAACGAATTTTCTCCCGTTGCTCCCGGTTTGAGCATCTCGGTCTTCGATGGAGCTTCGGAACTTTCTACATCGGGCGGAGCCATTAGTCTAACCCCGGTCGCTCAACGGTATCTCGACGAGCTAGGGGTTCTGTCCGAGCTGGACCGGATGGGCGATCAAGCTGGGATCGAAGTTGATGCCATTGATCTGTTCTCCGTACGCTCCGGCCGTCGTTTGGGGCCGCTCCGATTCACCGACGAGAACGGACAAGGATACGGCGGATACAAAGGTCGTCGGGTGTTGCGGAGTGCTCTTTCGGAAGCCATGCTGGCAGTGGCCCGGAAGTTGCCCAATGTCTCCGTTCACTACGACAGGAAAGTGGTTGGTGGAAACACAACGGCCGAATCGGCTACATTAGTCTTTGAAGACGGGTCGACAGCTACGGGAGATCTGGTGCTGGGATGCGATGGGGTGCATTCGGCCACACGCACTAAAATCGTGGACCCGGGGAACCGGTCCGAGTACACTGGTATCTCCTTTATCCAGAGCATGGGCGAAACCCGGGATTTCAAAATGCCGATGCCATTTCAGCAGACCGCAGTGCACCTGGCCCGGCATAGTTCGCTTTTGACTAGCTATTGCGATCCGAAGCACGAGCAGCTGTTTATCGCGGCAATTGTCCGAGTCAGCGAACACCTTATTGAACGATATCAGGCTATGTCCGGGACGGACTTATCCGCGCAGAAGAACATGAGAATGTCAATGCGTTACCTTGTCCGTGCGCAGTTTGGCATGTCTAATTTGCCGTACATCCGAGAGCTGATTGATAAGACGGAGGACTGGATGCTATACCCCGTTTACCAAGTGCGCCAGCGCGGCAAGTGGTATACAGAACGGATATTGCTTCTCGGGGATGCAGCCCACGCGGTACGGAACTCAACACCTGACCACCTTTTCCAATACTGACCGAATATGCAGATGCCTCCGCGAGACGAGTCCGCCGCTTACGCCGTAGAAGACGCGATCATATTCTCGAAACTCCTAGCCCGGAACCCCGACTGCCCGCTGGCCATGCTATTCGCTGAGTACGAGGACATCCGCCGAGACCTGGTCAACAAGGCGTTCGATGCCTCGCGCAGGCTATGGCAGAGTGATCTCGATAAGGGGTTGTTTCCCGGCCAGACGCGCGATCTTATGTCGCCCCTTCATCTTCCACCGGACAGCTGCGTCGGGAAACGGGCCATGCATTTTATCACCAAGAGTCTGCCTGCGCCCACGCACGAGAGCTTCTCCGATCTGTCGGTCTACTCATTAACCAGCGAGCTTGCCCGGACTGCCGATGCAACAAATGGGGATTAAAATCGGAAAGGCGTCCAAACGAATCACCGATTTGATGATCTGCGTGCCTCATTTCTCACAGCTTGTCTTCGCATACCACTAGACTTGGCGAATTGTTAAACCGATACCTTCATCGTCACTTTTGATTCCTTTCCGGTCATACTCCTTAGGTCGTGGAGTCCTTCTACCATACATCTTTTATTCCCAAGACTACGTTCAGATATTAATTAGACTACATGAATTAATTCAATTCACTCTTCACCCATATTCCATGTAATGACAATTCCTACAAAGACAATAGACTACAGACAATCAATCTTCCTAGTATACAACCACTCCCACTAGCGAAACCACAAACAACAGATACCAACCCCCAAGCCAAAAAATCAAGGATGATCAATAGCCGCCGGGCCCGCCTCAATCGGGAACGTAAAGACATAATTCGGCCCATCAGCCATCAACCCATCAGCACCAGGCCTCATCTGCGAAGCCGGCAACCACAACCTCTTATCCTTGGACACCCACATCAGATCCGTCCACAGCAGCGCCTCATCCCGAACGAGGATATCCGCGCGCCCATCCGGCGTAACCTTCCAAACAGCGAGCAGATTCGTATCACTCACATAGATATTCCCGTCGCCGTCAATAGTCGTGCCCCCGGTACTAGGGGTGAGCGCAAACGGCTCCGCATAGTCCCCCAGCACCGAAGCAAGCGTCGCATTGGTCAGCGCCGCATCCACGTATCTCGTCTCGACCCTATACAAACCCCCGTTACACGGCTGATAGTACAGATACACCCCGTCAGGGGAGACCTCGATCTGATCTAGCCCCACGGCGAGCGTGCTACCGTCGCCCCCGTACCCGGGGACAAGAGTCCCGTTGTACATCATCGGAAACCAGGCCTTAGCCGTCGTCTCACCAGCGAGAACGCGGACCCCGTGGCCAGTAGTCAGGTTCAAGACGACCAGCGCGCCCGCCGTATCACTCAGATAAGCCACGTCGGCAGCGGCGTTGAAGCGCACGTCGTCGATCCCGCTGTTCGACGCCTTCAGAGCATCCAGAGGATACACCCTCTCCACGGCGTCCGTGGTCAGGTTCACGGCTACTAGTTTCGTCGACCCGTTGAGCCCCTGTGCGCCGCCGTCGACGACCCAGTACCGGTTGTCGGGCCCGATTGCGCGCCCCGTCGATGCTCACGAAGCATCCGCGGGGGTCGGTGTCCGTGCTGCCGTTGTAGGAGTTCCAGGCCGCGTTGGGGTACGGTGCTGTTGTCGTGTTGTCCGGGAGCAGCTCCACGGCTTGTGGCGCCGCTGTTGTCGAGTATCGCTGGGTGAGGAAGATGCGGCCTTCGGCGGAGATGCTTAGGCCTTGGGTTGCGCGGTCCAGGCTGTATGCTATTTCTAGGCATGGGGCGTAGGCTGTTATGCAGGTTGAGAGGGCGAGGAGGACGACGGATTTCATGGTGTATTAGTTTATGGCTGGTTGTCTTTGTGCTTGGTGTATGGTTGTGCTGTTCTACTACACGTATTTATATCTTTCATCGACTTAGTATGGTGGGTTGATTGCCGCTTGAAACAATGGAGGCTTGCGTAGGCTTGGTTCCCTGTGGAGATGTACATACTACGGTATGAACCCGTGTCTTACGCAAGGTTCCATCTAGCATGTGTATTGTCTATTCGACTGGAAAATGAATCCGTAAAAGGATCCAGATTGATAATGGTTGTATGTGGAGATACGGCCGAGATTAACTAAAGCGGTTTAGTCTCCGCTTTTTGTCGGGGATAATATAGGGTTTATGGTACTGAGATTTGAGTTCAAAGGTGGATAATCTATGATACTTTATTAGAATCGTGGCAGAGGGTTAAGGAGGCGATATCAAAGTAGGAAAATGGTTTAGTATTAGTGAGGAAACTCTTATATCAGTACTCTTCTATGGCCTTCAAGTTCTTGTTGGAGGTAGATTTGAAACATCAACTATATTCACAGATGAGAACAACTGAACTTTAGACAACCGCGTGATATACTTGTGCCGTATTTCTAATCACCTGGAGAATGAAGTCTACCATAGACGCTGCTCTGTTCTCGTTATACTTGGCAGCAATCTTGACGCCATTCCCTCTGCTACCCATTCTTCATCATTCGCAGCTCGCGAACCCACTATCCAGGCCATATGCGGTATGGACATATCGGTGAATGCCCTGAGTTGTATCACCGCCGCCCGCCAGACTTGTAGCTTATAAGCATCGCCTTTGTTACCCTGTTCAAGGTAACATCTCCCTTGCCTGTCAGCAGCGGTATGGCGGATTTAGTAGAGGTTTAATGGATATGCTGGTGATGGCCAAGAGCAGTCGGCATTTTGGCATATATCACTATAGATGAAGAAGCTTGCGTATGGCAGGGCTGTTGAGTTGGTCATCCCTTTCAACAGTTGGTATATGTTGCCACCGAGGCAGTTCATAATCACGCCCTCCTCAGCGTACGACCGGAGCATTTCTCTATCCTCATGTGTGGGTGAGACTTTGCCCAGTCTTAGCTAGCTGCCTTCCCACAGCGTGTACCATGATATAAATGGCTGGAGATTAGCCACTGTACTTGGAAAGAAATGCTGACACCCCGATCTCTGCTATATACAAAGGTTTACATTAAACCACCGCCAGGTGCGCAATATCATCCAACGGCTTTTACACTCAATGAGTGCTAAAATTAAGCCAAGTTCGTCTCCATTCTCTGGGCCTCTGATGTCGTGCAAACGATCATTCACATATCCATATTGAACAGGTTTCGATTTCCTTACATAGTTGAATGTACTCTGTACAATCAAGATAGGAGCAAGCTCGTGCGCGAATGCACCGCGATCCTGCGGAATTAAGGACGTTCATAACGTGCTAGTATTTGGTGGAGGCGGTCTTCTCGCTGGAATTCCCTGCTTGGTTCCTCACCATCGTGTTCTTCAGCCATAGAGGTTGAACTGCCGCTACCGATCAGGTTCTCGTCAACTTGGGAAATGTGTACTGCGGTCACGACTTCACTATCCTATGGTCAATTCTTGATCAAAGATGAAATAATTACAAGTTAAAGACGCATTGAACGCAAGTCCTGTAGGTAGTAGAGTAATGGCCTTCGCTGTTTCGATGGCTTGATGGTTGCGTGCGTAAGCCTCTAGCGTCAGGTATATCTCACCGATTGCTCTGCCTTATATCCCCAGGATCCTTCAGTAGAACCTAATTTTTACTTCATGTACGTACATGAAGTAAGAGCCCGTGTTCTCTCGCCAGTTTCCATGGCCCCGTTTTGCTGCCACCGTAGCTTTGATTCTGGGTATTTTCGCATCCTTCACGATTCGCTAGATCCGTGCCCCGTTTTAACCAGCTGCCAATACCTACTTGTTTCTGTGTATTGGCATTTTGCGGCGATATCCCATTCCTCTCTATCTCTCATGGCCATGAGAATATGCAAAGTCTGTTGCTTCGTATAGCGATCTTGCTAGGACTGTGGTTCAACAACCTCATTCTAGCACCACACATCTGCCAAGGCAGGAGCCGTTTACCTATTTCCTTCCTCGCATTTTCTTTAACGTCTCTTCCGAAAAAGGGATATGGCTTTTTCGCGTCGACCTTTTCGCTCGGTCTGAGGAATCAGAGCGGGGAGTCGTGGTAAGCGCGGAGCCAGTCGGTTCTGCCTGTGGTTTGGGTAGTAGTCGACGCATTCTCACTTTGAATGTACTTTTGGAACGATAAGAGACGATGGGTTTAATGACAAATGATAATTTGCAGGAGGGGTAGGGTACGATGCATTTGACAGCCCACCTTAGCCATCAGACGTGCATCGCTAGACTGGGATGCTGCCAATGAAAGACAGTCTATAGTGCGGACGAATTGTATAGGCTTGCTGCATATAGCGTAGCATTGGAAATGGTCGTATAATCGAATATGCATGGCATATTCCGAAGGCTCATCAATTGAACAGAGTTGTCAGAAAAGAACCCTTAGCCAGCCTCGGTATCGTATTCCTTGGGCGATGTCTTCAGACAGTGCATGCACCAAGAGTACTGCACCGGAAACGCAGTTGGGTGTACAGGGAACTATTTTCCCGGAGCTTGATCAAGTTACCTTATGTCTGTAGCCAACGTGGCACTGTCCTCTAGACAAAAATACCGAAGCATGGAGTGTCACTGGTTTGTGCTGGGTATGAACCACGCGAGTGGTGTCCAAGATAGAACGGTCACACAGCTATTTTCACCCTCTTCCTTTTGAGCCATTCTTTCGATTTTTTGAGCCTTTGGTATATCCCCGGAAGTATGGTCCCCCTCTCGTGCCCCCTGTGGCTCCCATACGGTGTGTGAACGACTAAGAGAGTATCGTACTAAGGCAGTCGTTATCGCTAGTTTTGGTGTCAAGACTTATGCTTCCTTGTGATGTAAACCCCGTAGCGTCTGTGTATTAGCTCTGGGATTCATATCCATATGGCGGAAATAGGCTGCGTCTCTCCGCTAATCGAGCCTTGCATGGTATCGTTATGAAATAAACCACCAGTCGTGATCAGGTCTCAATATAAAATCCCAATTATACTTAGCCTGAGCCATATTGAGCAAGGCGAAGATTTGCCTGTCTTCGTAGCCAGATCATCCAACGAAGTTGAAAGAGACAAACAGAATCGGAGCTTCGCACATTCCCGTGACCCTTTACTTCGGCAATTTTGTAAACCAGGAAAAAGGTACTCGGTGCAGCAGCGTCAGACTCGGAACTTTCACCGCATCAAGACAATATATCCGAGTTGTGAAATTGATCGGCGAATTTGAATTTGGCGGGTTCGATAGGGAATCCGCATCGACCGAGTACAGGGGGGATTCATGGTAGATGTATTCCCTTTCTTCCCTGAGCGCGTGTTGCGGAAGTACACGGAAGCTATGGTGATTGTTTCTCAGTGAAGACTTTTTTATCGGTGATATCATTGTGTACTCTTTCTGACATTGCGATCAGGGGTACGGTATCGTACGGGGGGATAATTCTTTTAATGGAAGGTGATTGATACAGTCGAGACGTGGAAGGCGTCTCGGTCAGGGACAGATGAGACCGTGAATCAAAGAGACGGGATCCAAGGACGGATCGAGGGAAGATGTGTTAGTCCCGAACATGTGACCGCGGGTTTGCAGGTCTATAGAGATGTTCATCACTTTGCCTTGGAAGTAAATCAAGACATAGGGGGAGAGTGAATAACTCGATAGGATGGATTTGATGAACGAGATCCATTATCCGAAGCAGTTGGGTAAATAGATGTATAATCGGGTAAAAAGGGAGGTATGGCTATTCGCCGTTATAGTATACAGCGACCACGATGTAGTAGGTCTGAAGAGAAAAGAACGGATCGACTAGGGAGGAAAGGAAGTATTTATACTCCAATGATCTTGAGAAAGTGAAGGGATTTCATGCTGGTAGTGACTGTATATCGGCTCAAGTCACCTTACGGTAGTTAGGGCTAGTACATTCAATGTAGACATTGAATACATACAGCGTAAAGCAGTGTATACTCGGCAGTGAACGCTCAAACTAATACAGAGCCTAGTATCAGCCACGATTGCAAAAGATAAGAAGTCCCAATTTCCAATCCGGTACTTTTGTGGACCTCGACAGGGATAATAAATTATAAGATTAGATAAACCAAACAGGTCTCTATCGAGCGTAGGTAGTATACCCCCCTACTCTGCATAATACAATGTCAAACCAATTCCAAACTAGCCTCGAACAAACTTACCTCCACAATCGTTTTACCTGTTACCGAAAACCATCCATCTTCCCACTATATTAGTGTGTCAGCGAGGTAAGTTTGATGGCACCGGTGTAGTGGAAACTTTGCACAAGCAATTGCACCGTAGGATCCGGAGAATGGGGTCTTTGGCGGCAATTGTAGGATTCACTGTGGGTTAGTTTATTCCTTAGAGCGGGGTTCCTTCTGTAAAGATTTTTTGTTTTTTCAGTTTTTACTATTTCTCCCCTTTCAGTGAAAATACCTTGAATGTAATTCCAAGACTAATGAATATCAATTCAAACAACGAACTAAAAAATATCAAACGTGGAGGTTGGGAACTAAAAGAACGAGGGAAAGGAAACTAAAGTGATGTGTACTTTTTAGGTTTCCTAATTTGAGTCGGAATTGACTCGTCCAAGAACACGCACATGACCTCGGTACGGTATTGAGCGCCGTACATAAGACCATAACCTTAGCCATTGCGCGTCTACCCCCTTTGAGTAAAAGGTACTTTTTATTCATGATTATTTCTTAAATTAAGCGAGTGAAGCACAGACCGTTGCCGGACTGTGTCGTTACACCGGTTCTTTGGGTCTTTGTTAATCAATTGTACCTTACGGGGTCAATGGTCAATGGAGGTGGCTGCTTTGATGTAAGCAACTGGCAGATTTTCTCTTTCTCGGATATCTCTCATAACCGGTTAAGTACACCGACTGCATGTAGAGCATTTGATCCTTCATGGTCGAGCATCTCCGCGCCAATCATACCCGAAACAGGAGACTGCAGAAGCGTGGCCGGAAGCCATTCCCCCGTCTCTTCTCGACACAGCCTATCATGAGAGAAATCCCTCTGTTAGAGTATCGTATGGTAAGGTATTGTAGGAGATACGTCGTATTCCTCAAGCACATAACCTTGGCCCCATCAAGTCACCCAGCTCAGGGTGGCATACTTAAAAAATCTAACCTCTGTATTGAAAATGAAAATATGTGAATGTATATATACTTCTGAGGGCCGTTATGCTATCAGACTAAAACAAATATACTGCTCGAATAGAGGAGAGAAAAAAAAAATGAAACGCCGCCAATGCTAACGCCACGCTCTCACGTCCGATATATGCCCAACATGCTCATCGAGGGACGGTAAATGACCGATATATTCAAATGTGGAAAGTCAATGATAGACACGCAGAATGGTGAAAATGAAGGGAGAAATGAGGGGAAAATATGGCACACAGAAATGAACGGAGTATATCTGGTATCATCGCTCAAAGAACTCGAGAATCAAGAAAGCTGCTCAAGGCATGCTGTGCTTTGGCACTCTTAGAAAAAGGACACTGTTGCATCAATGCAAAGTCTGTGTGTCCGGGTTAGTCTGTATACTACCAGACATTCATCTCAAGCCCTCATGCGACTGGCTCGGAATGCTGCCAGATCCAACGATTCGTCCGATTCGGTGCCATCATCGACTTCGATGGCACCAATGGTAGACTCTGGCACTTTGTTACCTATGGGACCCACTGCCAGCTGCACAGATTCAACCTTAGGAGTTTCTCGCTCTTTGCTAGCAAGTTCATGTTCCCGTTCAGCCTGGAGTCGACGTACTTCGCCGCTGGCCAGGTCCAGCAGCGCCTTGAACTTATCCTTCACTCCACGTAGTTCGTCCGAGCAGTCGCCTGTCCGCAGAAACTGGTACGCTGCATTCTCGCACATACTATGGGCCAATTCCAAATGTTTATCGGCTCGATCAAATGATGTATCTTTCGCTAGTGCCCGCACTGGAGGTCCACGGTTTCGGGCGCTGCGAATGCTGGACAATAGCTGGTCGCCGGAATCATCAGCGGCCGGGGTTGACGGTGGGCCACCACTCATTCGCCCACCTCGGCCAAAGGCGCTGCTACGGAATCCGCTGCCTGCGACCGACATCTTGCCGCGTCGGATATTATTCCTGGCAGTTCCGATATTGCGCACCATTTCCTCCAATGATTTCTGGGTGTCTCCATCGTAATGGATCACGAGATTGTAACGCGTGCTGACAAAGGCGTTTTCCTTGGAGTCGATCGACGGGGCTTCATCGCTTCCTCGTTTGCGGGGATTATGCGTGGGCGGATTCTGGGATGGGGCCTGTTGGGGTGACGGCGTTTCTGTTGTCGGTTGCGTTGGAACCGGCTGGGGTTGTGTAACGGTATTTCGCAGCTCATCGGTCCGTATAGAGCAGATGGAGCTGTTCTTGCGTCGACGTGGTTCCCCCGGTGCGACCGCCAGCTTCTTGTACGCCTCAGCATATTCAGCATTTTTGGCGGCGGTATGGGCGGCTAGATCTGATAATCTATTTATCCATGTGGGTAGATTATCGGAGAGATGGGAAAAAGCCCCCAGAGCATCCATCGAACCGGCCGGCATGGGTATGTATTGTCCGTGTTGATCACGAGTATTTGAAGATGAATCACAAAAGACGGACAGGTTTAATGTGTAATATAGCTGAGATCAAGTAAGATTGGACAAGTAATATCTGAAGGGAAGAGATCAAAGAGAAAATCGTGTCGTCGTTCAGTCGTCAGTCCGCAGCGGTCAGTCTGGGGTTATAGTTAGAACGTCGAGATAAGTGGCAGCCGTAGCGGCGTTGCAGCCCGCTTGGGTTTCTACTGAAGTTCCATGGGTTTGTCGGAGTAACCGTAACAATAGTTAGGGTAGTAGATGGATTGACCGTGGTTGATGCAGTTTGGAATGAAATCCAAGAAATTCCAAAGTGAAATTGAGAGAGAGAGAAACTACGTAAAGAAAGGGAATTTCATGAAAGGAAAAAAGAAAGAATTACGGTCGGGGCGGGAGACAAGACAGGAAAAGGAAAAAAAAAAGGGAGCGGAGACAAGACAAGAATAGGTAATTCAGTGACATCCCCGAAAATATAAATTTACAAGCCCGATCGGGAGTCATGCAAGACCTTTTTTTTTTATTTTTTTTCTTTATTTTTTTCGGCAGTGAAACAGTATCATTACAGTAATTTCAACTGGGCCTCACCTCTCAACCGCCTCGGATGAGAACGGGAGTACAGTTCCTGATCAATTTTCAACACTAATTACCAAAGTACAAGTACCTGAAAGATTGAAGGTTGTATTTCCATGATCCATGCCAAATTTGTGCGGGAACTAGCCCCGGTCGCCCTGGTCAGTACCATTGATGAGAGAAAAAAAAAAAAGTTCCTTCATTAATGGAATGGATTCATTTTGCGTTATCCACATTCGGAAAGACCCACCTGGGCTGACATTACAGATTCCATACTGTATCAGTCTAAGGTACGACGGACCCTCCCAGGCTGGTTTTCACCAATAACTTCCCTGTTTTTCCATTGCTTCCCGTTCCTACAGACACTAGGGCGGGATCGTAGCTTCAGGCATCCACTCCTCCTTGGCGGATATTATTATGATTTTATTCTATGATTAAGGTTGGTTTGGATTTTATGCCGCTGTCATTTCCATCACCCTTGCTGGTTTTACGGAGTACATTTGCCATCCAAAAAAAGGAGCGGTGTGAAACCCCTCGTGGATCGCATGGTTCTTTCGAAATGAGGAATTGTGCATGGAATCCTGAATTATCCACCATGTTGATCTTTGACAATGAGGGGTTGATCAAACGGTGGCACAAAGTTTGCAATAGCCCTCAGTCCCTGGAAGATGATATCTTTGTTAAGGTAATACCTAGCCGGTTTGGAGATAGAAAACCCGTGGTCGATGATACACAAGGGTATTCTTCTAGAATCCGGTCACCCCGTGTTACTGTGGATATTACGGAAAGGATTTAATCCTAAATAGGGGGTGACATGTTCCTTATAGTTTTATTCTATAAGCGAGTTCAACGAGAACAGCAATTGGTACGACCATTATACGAATGAGTACGACACTTTGAAAAACACTCTGAAATAAAAATCTAATTTATTTACTCCGTAATTGTGTTGTTTTTGACTTGGTGGACTCTGGATTAATCCTAGTAAGTGAAGAAACGAAGCAACCAATTGAGATAGGTCTTGCGTGCAGCTGTTCTGTAACGGCTTCTTTACCCAAAGCGAGCTCTGACACGTAACGGTCGCCTTTGTAGGCTAAGATTGGAGAATTGGCCGCACATGTTGGGCGTAAGCTTCCGTTTAGTACGGAGAAACGGACCGTCTGGGGACTAGAGTCCCGACGGTCTCAGCCGACGATCACCAGTCCATGAGGGTCAACTTTCTTCTTACTTGTTTTTTTTTCTTGTTCCGCGACAGGGTCCTATGCCAAGGAGATGCCAACAATCAGAAAGCCGAAGTTGTAGTTCCCCTTTTGTATTGGTGCGGTCTCTTGAAATCGCGCAGTACATCTGCTATAGTATTTAATAGAGAGCAATTATCCATTATAGTCCACCATTGCGAGCATGGATATTCCCGTCTCGGCCTACGACATGAATACATTAGTCAATGGGGATCTTATAGGATCTGACTCCTGTCGATCCTTGACAACTCATTCTCATTATCATGTGAGTTGGACAACTAGGGCTAGGACTATACACTTGCCTTCTCTAGTTTCACCCTGATTTTGAGCAAACAAACAATTATCCCAGTCATGTCTTTATGCTACAAATAGAATTCACGCATTGAGTGGGTAAACGACACTGCTGAGTTGCATCTTGTCGCAGGGCTAGTAGTATAGGTACATGAGGAGTACGTACTCCGAGAAAATCGTGCGCATGAAAAACATTTGTAACCCTATCATTGATGAGTCCTTGCTTAGTGTCACTCCAAATCCCGCACATGCAGCCCATTCCTTAAGGTATCAGTCTTTGCCACGCTGTAGCCTGCAATACTCGCAGCTTTGTGTTTTGCCCGGAGGTAAAGACCATTGGATAGCGATGATGAGTAGGATGCGTCCCAAAATATCCAGTGTCTCATATCTAGACTGGAATAATTAACTATACTATAATTACTGGAAACTGTTTCAATTGAATCAATTCCAAGACTTGGCCAGCATAATTTGGGTCTAGAATGTTCAGAAACTAGTATCTCTTGGGACCATGTTAATCCCTTTCTTTCTCGGAGTAATGTTCTTTGTGAACGACCGTAAATACCGGATAAACACAAGATGACCGGTCATAATGCTACCTAGAGTAGCTAAACAGGTTATGTTTCAACTGAACAATATCATCTGTCCTATGAAGATATCCAATTTCTCCTCTTGAAGCTGCATGCCACCATAATTTAAACATCTTCAAAGTGCATTCAATGTGGCTATATCTTTCGACTACATTGAGTGCCCTTCGGCCGAGACATCTGTCGATTAGCTAACATGGTTTATTACATGATTATCGCGCCACATGTGCATCCCCTTTGATCGGGATCTGATATTATAACGGATACCGTGTTATCTCGGAACATAATGACTATACATCGTAAAATATGGACACTGTATTGTATGATGATGCCTAACCGTACCTGGTATGGTACAGTCATGACCTGGTCGCCACCGTCTAGGGTCTGTTCTGGTCTAATGACTCTCCCTGACTTTTCTCCTACTTTCTGAACTTACGATTCTTGAGCAGCTGTTGTGACATGCAGAGACATTATCCCACAACAATATTACCCGACGAATAGGACAGCGCTTCCTTACATAAAGGTGATATAACAAGAAAGAACTCATATCGTCAACTCGGCTTTATTCGGTCTGGCCGTTCACTCCTTAGCTAGTGCGAAATATGTTCGTCCTACGAATGGGATTGGTGAGTACATTGCTTTTATTCCTTTTTTTCTTTGATAGGGTTCTGAGTTCATGGCAGCTTGGCAACCGGTTATACCCCGCGTGAAGGCCTGATATTGAGACAAAGGATTAATTATCGTACGCTCAAGCTGTCCATGTTCTAGTCATGGCACGCTTTCAGCCGTTGAAATTGGCCATTAAAGACAACACTGCCGATACTTGATGCAATATAGTTAATTTTTAATCTCTAATGCTCATTCGACATCGCATAAGCAATTCTTTATTGCCAGTTTCCACGCAGAAAGGCGAATATATGTCATGACATCTTATCCGGCAACCTTGCTTGCTTGGCGTCTATACTGTCTTAAATATACCCGCCTCAACTACAGCTTAATGATTCTATAGGCCCGCAGAACAAGCACCGAGTCATGAACGACCGGATTCTCGATCGCCACTGCAACATCTTCGTTTCAGCCTGGGGGTTTCTAATGGTGGCATCTAGGAGGATCTAGGAGGATCCAGTGATTCATGTCTTGGCAACGACAAGGCCTTGCGCAGTTTGCTGGCTTTGGTTGGCCCATGACGACGAATGTCCGCGGAATTTTGCGAATAGGTAATCTAAACCAATTAGACCAATGAACCGAATTATCGAAGTTGAGCGACAGGTCCAAATTATCAAGGTGAGCTCATCGATAAGATCCTCCAAATCTAGACTCTAGATAGAGTTGGTCTTGACGTCATCCACAGCGGGGGATTACGAGCGCCTAAATACCACCATAATTATTTCCATCTTCATTCTCTTGGAATACTTTTTATTTCGCAGCTTATCATACACCGATTGGAGCCAATCCGGGTCGCACTTTATACAATCTACTCTCAATCAGGTTCCATCTCACCCTCGAACCTTCTTCCTCGCAATGATGAACGGAGACGTCCCTAGGCTGCGAATAGCCCTAATCGCCGAACAGCAATCCGCATACCGAAAGCAGGGTTACTCGGTGGAGGAATGCGCAGCACTGACCCATGATGGCGAAGTCCAGGGTGTCATGTCTACACTCGAGAAACTAGGCCACCATGTCACTCTAGTGCCGGGGATCCAATCGCTCGTGAAGCATCTAGCAGTCGGGGCGAACAAAGACTGGGACCTGGCATTTAATATGTCGCAAGGCTTTCACGGGGTATCGCGGGAATCGCAGGTGCCTGCGCTTTTAGAAGCGTATCAAACTCCGCACACTTTTGCGGATGCAGCAACTATGGCGTTGTGTCAGAGTAAGGCAAACACGAAAGTACTGTTGCAAGGTCATTCTGGCTGGATTGCTGGCTGACGAACACGGTTAGATCACTTTGGCTCATCATAATATCCCCACTGCGCCGTTTGCGGTAATTTCCGCGAAGGAAAAAGATCCAAGCCTCCCAGAATTTACCACATCGGTGTTGAATTACCCGCTTTTTATAAAGCCGGTCACCGAAGGGTCATCAAAGGGTATCGATGGGTTTAACAAAGTGAACGAGCCCGCCGAGCTAAAGCCGGCCGTGCAGACCTTGAGGTCATATTTCCCCGGCCAGGATATCTTAGTCGAGTCCTTCCTGTCCGGCAGAGAACTGTCCGTCAGCATACTTGGCACAGGCACATTGAGTCAAGTTATTGGAGTGACGGAATTTTACTGGCAGAAGTCAGACGCGACCAAGCATGACTTTGCCAGCCGACAAAGCAAGGCTAGCAGCGGTGATGAACGGCTGGTCCGCAATGATGCTGTTGCTATGGATGACCCGCAGGTTCAAGCGGCGTGTCAGGTTGCGCTGGACGCCTGGAATGTGTGCGGATGTCGCGATGCCGGACGGGTCGACATTCGCTTCGATGCGGAGACGCCTGATGCGATTCCAAATGTGCTCGAGGTACGTCTACATGTATTATGGTCGGTACCTTTGCTAACACGAGCAGATAAATCCCATATCGGGCCTTCTACGAGGCCACTCACCGTTGCCGGCCAGCGCTGAGGGCAATGGGATGTCGTTCGAGGCATTGTTGGCGGCAATTATTGAAAGCGCACTTCAACGGACACCGTTGGAGACTCGCAGCGCAGTCCGTACTAGCAATATTTAGTTCCGGCGTGTTTCAGTTGTACTTTAATATTTGTGTCCATGTTGCTTATCACGCACCTACAGTCCAGACCTCGTAATCCTGCAGCTAGGCTTGAAAGATTTTATGCCTCATCACCAAACACTTCAGACATCTGTTACACTTGTCTCATGTCTCAGGCCCTCAATTCCCAACATACCCCAGCGCCCGCACACTTGGTCCACAAACGCCCAATGTACATTAGCCGGCGACCAACCTATCAACACACGTTCTTTCGCCGTCAATACATATGTCAGTCCTTAGACAGGAACTGCCCACATCTCTAACAGACCCGAAAAGGCCAATGATGACTCAATACTCATCCCATCCAACTTATAACTTCCAATATAATTTCCAATCCATAGACATCCAACCCAGCCGCAGAACTAAAAACATGATACTATCCAGATTTATAAATAGGACGGCTCCGGGCGCCGACTAACAAAGTATATCCATTCGCCGCAACACGATCTCAAACAAAGAGAACCATCCCAGCATTGGTCAATAACACTTGAAATTATGATACTCAAAGCGCGATCCAGGGTTTTAACAGCCCTACTAGTAGTAAAACCATATACTTAATCCATCTGGACCAACCCAACATTCCAACTTCATTTTCCACTCTTTTGTCCCTCTTGGTTTATACATTCGTTCATTTCATCCAAACACATTCTTTAATGGATTTGACGGTTTAAAATGAAGCTATTCATCGCTCTTTACCTCGCCGTGCTGGTCCTCGCATCTCCTCCGAGTAATTGGAGGAACAAACCCCCGGTTGAAAAGGGTCCCAGCAATAAACTTCCACCGCATACTCCTGTCACTGTCTATGGCCTGGATGAAACTCACCAGGTAACCTGTGGTAAGTACCCCGTTCCATTAAAAAGATAACAGGGGTAACAGACACAGCATCAAAGGTAGTATACACGACAAGTATCCAGAGAGCTATAGAATGGGGCGTGAACCTGTTAAGCGCTGGTAAACAAGTTGGATGTACGTTTCCTTTTCACCATCACCATCACCCAATACACTCTCTATCCTTCAACAATATAAAACAGAACACCCCTTATCCAGAGAAAACCAAACAAAATGAAACCGAACAAGAAAATCTCTAACGATGAATGAAATAAAAAGCCCCTAATATAAACCGCGCCTTCCCCCACTTCTACATGAACATGGAAAACTTCAACTTGCACCACCCAGCCTGTGCTAAGAACACACGCGTCAACAAAAACGACTGGACACGCTACATGATGCCCGTTCTGGGCTCGGGTGTGTACATGGGGAAGAAGGACCCGGGCAAGGTGCGTGTCGTGTTTGCGTTCCATCCGGATGAAAGGGATGCGGCGGGGCGTCCGAGGGTTATGTATTGTGGGACGGTGCTGCATGCGGAGACGACGCGGGATTTTGTGGGCTGTGATGTGCAGATTGCGGTGGAGGGGGTGGAGACGGGGTCTGCTGTGCTGTCGGCTGCTGCGCTGTCTGGGGATTTGAGTCGCAAGACTGGGTCTGGGTCTGGGTCTGGGTCTGGGACTTCCACGGGAGATGGGAAGTCCCCGTCTGGGAAGTGGAGGTCATTTACGCCTCCGCCTGGGGACTTGAATCACAAGTCTAGTTCTGGCTCTGTAACTTCCATGGGGGATGGGAAAGTTGATTCTGGGACGCTGGTGTCCGGAGGTGGGAAGGGAGAGTCCGCGTTTGAGAAATGGAGGTCATTTACGTCGGCGCCTGGGGACTTGAATCGCAAGTCTGGTTCTGGTTCTGAGACTTCCATAGGAGGTGGGAAAGTTAACTCTGGGACGCTGATATCGGGAGATGGAAAGGGGACGGCCCCGTCTGGGAATGAGAGGTCTCTTACGCCTCCGCCCGGGGACTTGAATCGCAAGTCTAGTTCTGGTTCTGTGACTTCCACAGGAGATGGAGAGGGTGGAAAAGAGAATCCAAGACCTACGCCGTGATTCTATCTCTGTGCTGGGGTTGGGATGGATGCTGTAAGAGTATTGTATTTTAGACTGTGTCCTCTTAGACTTCAAATGCTGTACTATATTGTCTTGCAGTGGGATTGTTGGCCTCACGTCAGCCCATTATAAGTTGGGTCCATTGTTCTGACCAGCGTACAGAAATATGGATATATTAGATAGATGTCTCCGGCTTATATCCGATACAGGTGCGCCCGGGGTTACGACAATGGTTCTATTTCCGATATAGATCATAAAAGTAAAGTCAATTGCGGAGTTAACTTAACCCTAACGACTGACAGTAGTACAGAGAAAGTATATAAACCAATTAAACCCTTCTTCTAACCCAAAACACAAGACACTATACAAACCATCTCTACCAACCACCAAGCAAGATAAAAAAATGAAAACCATAACCATAATAGGCGCAACAGGCAACCAAGGCCTCTCCGTCGCGCAAACCTTCCTCTCCCAAAACTGGACCGTGCGATGCCTAACCCGCAACCCATCGTCCCCCACCGCGCAATCCCTCGCCCAGCAAGGCGCAAACGTAATCAAAAGCGGACCCGAACGACCTCGTCTCCCTGAAGACCGCGATGGCTGCCGCGTGTACGCCGACGCTGGAGCGGTTCGTATATTCTATCCTGGGTCCGATGAGGAAGCATTCGCGGGGGAAATACGGCCATTCGTATCACTGGGATGCGAAGGCAGAGGTCATGGAGTATATTGAGGCGGAGCGGGGGGAGCTCGCGGCCAAGACATCGTATATTATGCTTGGGGCGTATGCGACGAACCCGCTGTTCATGCCGAGGTGGAATGGGGAGGTGAGGAGGTACCAGTTTATGGTTCCGGTGAAGAGGGGCCAGATGATGCCTGTTATTGCGGCGAGGGAGTCGACGGGGGCGTTTGTGGCGGCGCTGGTTGGCGAGGAGCCGCGCACGAGGCTGTTGGCGTATGATGCGTACTTGAGTATGGGGGAGATTGTGGACATTTGGTCTAGGGCTGCCGGGGTTGAGGCTGAGCTGGTGGAGGTTGATTGTGCGGAGCTGAATAGGCGGTTTGGGATTCCTTGGGAGGTCCTGGATGGGCCGGCGTTTATTGAGGAGTTTGGGTATACGGGGGGCGTGGAGGGAATTGTGCATCCTTCTGATTTGAGGGGGGTGGTGAGGACGGAGAGCTTTGAGGATTGGTTGCGGAAGAGGGATTGGGAGGAGGTGCTGAAGGAGGGGAGGGAGGAGTTGGAGAGTGTTGTTCATGCTGGGTAGATTTTCACTGTTGTTGGATTGTGTGGAATGTATACTAAGTGGAAAGTTGTATGTATTATGTGATTATTTATAGTGTTAATACATGAAAGAATGATATGTCTGCTGGTCTTGTTCTTTAGAGCTATTGTGATCGACTACCCGTAGAAGCGTCCAGAAGGCGACATGGGACGGGAGGCCAGCGACATCGCATAAGGAGTATCGCGATCTATATACACGGAGAGCTTGCTCTCTGCCCTGCAGATCGGCCATATGGAAAGACAGGCGCGCGGTGCGAGCCCCTCCTGTCCAGTCTCTCGGGAAACGCAGTGTGCCGCATAGGCACTGGTGTCCGAATGCGCGGACTGTGAGCTTGCTTTGGACAGTGAAGTGGTAGCCTCCGCTTGGTGTGTCGTGTCAGTAGGTGCTGTGTGTTTGATAGTACTGGTAGCGAATGTTGTGGGTGCGTTTCCCGAAGTTACTGGAGCTGATGTTTGCTTTTGAGCAGGTTTTGTTTGGGACAATTGCGTTTTCGATGTGGGTATGCCCGTCATCTCAGATATAACGCTGGGATGAGTAGTATCGAGATCCGTTGTAGGGGCTGCTTCTCTTGTGGGCACAGGATCAACTTGGGCCGGAGGGTGAGCATCCTGGTTCTTTCCGCTCTGCCCATAGAGATCGTGATGATAGAACCCATCCTGTAAAACAGGAGCAGCTACTACATCTGTTTCCTCGTCCTTTACACTCATTTCTCTCCGCTCATCGTATTCCTCGACGAGCTGCCCAGAGACAGTGGAAGGTTTCTCCATGGCGCATGTGGCTGACCCGTTGACATGAGGATGAGACCACAGGGTGGAACGACATGGTCGTATACAAATATCTCTAGCACGGTAAATAAAGTTTGCGGGTTATATGAGTTGAAACTATTCGGAATGTATCTCTTCGCGTGTCACGGTGTCGACAGGGCACTGCAATTGAATCGGGATCTCACAAACCGGCGTTTGAGTCGAAGTTAAAATGATGGGATAACGCGTTACTTAGTTGCAAGGCTTCGAATGGCCACCTGTGACCTGAAATCAAGATGTCAATGGCTGAAATTGCTTGTATACAAGTACTGGCCGCGATATCGACATTCCTGCCGCCCCTTGGATGATTCCCCCAGATCCGCACAATCAATTGGTCAAAGCAGGACCAGATCAACACCGGATGCAAAGTCTGTTGATCCGCGAGCGTATTCGGACACGATGAGGAATATTCAATCTCAAATATATTGTGTTGTGCCGTTCCATGATTTAGTGGAATGTGACAAAATACCATATGCGACGGGGAATGTGACAAACCGGTTTTGGATAAGATGTGCCTTGGTCTTTAGCAGGTCGATCATTGCCTTGTATTTGGAACAGGGCACCCCTGTGTTGCAGGGAGTAGTTATTTCGAGCAGGCTATATCAACTGGTTGTGCAGCTTTAATCGTTCAAATACTACTATGGAGGATGCCTTCACCAATGTAATGACGTGAGTGGGATTCAATTATATTGAATGGGTCAGTTAAGTCATCTAGGCGGTTGTGCAATGTACTAGCTCTTAGTCTTCAATGCACTGCTTTAGATGAATATATTTTTGAACCAAGATATCTTTGCTGGACATAAATTCCATGGTGTTCATGTACACAGTTTGACTCTGGGAATAGTGACAGTCCTAGACTGGTGGGTAGTATTCTTTGGATAAGGATCAGTAGCGCTTCAACATCCATATACATGCATATACTTAGTCATTGCATGGGGTACCCTTACCCTGCACTTAATAGTGTCCGGTATAGATTCACCAATTTTATCCGATCCGAGTCCGCCCCGAAACGGGTCGGGAGGGCTAAAGTTTGGAACGCAACTTGGAGGTCCCGTTGAATGGACCCGGTGTGGACACTACCACCGTGAAGACCGAACATCCACAGGTGTCTGACGGCAGTGACCTCCTACAACACCCCAAACCATGCTCACCCGTATGATCCTTCTAGCCATCATCCCCTGGCTAGCGTTCCATCTCTACCAGAAACTCCGGCACATCCGGACGAAGCAACATGCCGCATGGCCGCAGCTGAAGCCCTCTGTGGTGTGGGGCCATCTTCAAGCTCTGCATGAGGTCATCAGCCAAGGCGAGGCCAAAAGGCACATTGGTTGGTTACTTAGTATGTTCCTGGACTCGTGACTGACAATTGCGGTCAGATATTGTGTTTTCCGAGATTAGAGCTCATCTGGGACATCCTGCGGCTTATATCCTTGATCTGCGTCCCGTGCAGCGCGTCCTGTGCGTTGTTTGTAGCCATGACGTGGCGGAACAGGTGTCGTGTAGCTCCAAGAGTTTCCCATACAGCATGGGGAAGTCGCCTACTCTGCGGGAGTTTGAGTTGTTGCTGGGCGCGCATTCTATTATTGCGGCTAATGTGGGTTCTCTTTTGAAACTGGAGGCATGAGGAGTGAGTGCTGAGTGATATCCCAGGGCGAGGAATGGAAGAGTCTGCGCAAGCGCTTCAATCCCGGCTTCGCGCCTCAGCATCTTGTGAAACTGCTCCCTTGCGTTGTGGACAAGGTATGCCACTTTGTCGAGAACCTTGATCGCTACGCCCGGAGTGGTGAGGAATTTGCCTTGGAAGACCTCTGCGTCAGCCTTACCTTTGACATCATCGGTAGACTCAGCCTTTTCCTTCCCTCACAGCAAACAAACTGACAATGTACCAGGAGCGGTCACAATGGATGAGAATCTCAACGCTCAACGACCAACCTCCGAGCAAAGCGAGCTTGTCCAACTCTACCGACAACTAACAGCCACCTACCGCAGCGACAGCAGTGTCCAATACTCCTGGCTCAATCCCCGGATAACCCTGTACCGCCGGAGGCTCGCTAAACGCATTGACAAACTCATCAAAGAGCACATACAGCGGAAGTTCACCGAACAAATAAACGGCAGCAGTCCGTCCCGCAGCGTCCTGGCGCTCAGCCTCCAAGATCTCAACCATCTAGACCAACAGACCTTGGATCAAACATGTGACCAACTCAAGACCTTCCTGTTCGCAGGCCACGACACAACCAGCATCCTGCTCCAGTGGACTTTATACGAACTGAGCCGCACCCCCCATGCCCGGAAGGCTGTTCGGGACGAACTGGAATCCCTTTTCGGGCCGGACACGTCCCCAGCTGCGGTCCGCCATGCTCTACTGTCGCAGGGTGAAGCACTCGGTAAAATGCCTTATGTGTCGGCCGTGATCAAAGAAACGCTTCGTTTGTATCCGCCTACCGGTAGCGCACGCTATCTCCCGCCCGGCTCGAACTTCAATATCCAATTATCCGACGGTAAATTCCTCTGCGTGGACGGGATGGTCGTCTATAACTGTCACACTATCATCCAACGCGACGAGGCCATCTACGGGCCCACCAAGGACGAGTTCCTGCCGGAGCGCTGGCTTGATACCGGTGATTCTAACGCAACGGATCAAATCCCGCCGAGTGCCTGGAGAGCGTTCGAACGGGGCCCGCGCAATTGTATCGGGCAGGAACTGGCCATGATGGAGGCCCGGGTCGTGTTGGCGTGTGTGGTGAGGAGGTTTGACTTTGTCAAGGTCGGACTGAAGGAGGTATTTAACGTGAGTTTCTTTTCCAAAATAATTGATCAGCTACTTACTGCGTCTAGACTATGCAGGTTACCGCAAAACCGGTGGATGGAATGAGGATGCGCGTTTGCAGGTCTGATTCATAGGATCACAGTCTACCAAGATAATTCACAATCTGTTGTACAGTACATTGAATAACAGCCCGTAAAGTCAACAAAGCCCTAACGCCGACAACCAATTGATATGATACAGTCCTTCACCAATACCGCAGATAACCCTAGCAGCAAGCGTGGCTCATTAAATCCTTTCACCTACATACCCCTCTGATACTTCTCAAGCCACAAACGCAGCAGTTCCTGAATCCGCAGCACAACATCACTAACCTCTTCCCAGCGCTCACTCAGCTCCTGCAACTGCTCTCCCAGCTTCTTACTGGCCTCATGATGTGTGACCAGCTGCGCCGCGATGTCAAGACTATCTGCTAAACTGTCAGCCACTTCACATCGCTCTCACTCCAGTCAACTTACCGCCAGCCGTGATCGCCCCCCGCCTCTTGAGCCGCTTCGGCGACGGGGGTCGTTCGGCCTCAGCGTCCTCAACGACCTCAGCTTCAGACCGCTCTGGCGACTTGCGCTTGCGAGGCCGTCCCCTCGTCTTCATGGGCGCAGATAAGGGCTCAGCACTCGTATCTACGAACCGCGTACGCAGCTCCCTCTTCGCCGGTTCCGCCGCAGCCAGCCTCGCCGTTTCGCTCTTCGATGCCGTGCTCTTGGCCTGACGACCGCGCTTTCTACCCGGGGGATTGCCAACTGTAGGGTTAGCTCACAGACAAACACAAAACAAAAGACACAAAGAGAGAAGACGTGGACTTACTCTCACCCTCCTTCAGCTCCGCACGATGCTTGCAACGAATCTTCGACCGCTTACAGTCAGGACAAGCAGCCCCGTACCGCACTTTAACCGGCTGACTTGCCTTGGTAGTCTCAACATCCTAACCAATCAGTCTATACTCATCCAACATCCAACATCAAGCACCCACCAGAAAAAAAGGAAGCAAGAGAAGAAAGGAAGGGAAAAAAAGAACGAACCACGCTCGCCTCCCTCTCAACCTCGACAGCCTCACTTTCCTCCTTCTCAGCATCGTCATCCGCAACCCTCATAACCGCCTTCCCCTTCCCAGCTCTAGCAGGCGTAGTCTCCCGACTCGGCAACCCTACCGTTCCCCTCGGACTCATAACAGGGGTGTTAGGAGCCACGGCGTCCCCTAGATACGTTACCTCTCCGGCTGTTCCCTCTCTGGACATTCCCTCCCCGGACGCCGCTTCACGAGTCACGTCAGTAGCTGTTGATCACTTTTATACGGGTGACATACCGACAGGACTACCTGGCACGGGTGTGTTGGGGACCGTGGTGCCTCCGTCTTCGGGGTTGGATGCTGCGGCTTCCTCGTGGAGCGGGATTTGCATTAGGGGAGGGGTGTTTCGTTCCGAGTGGGTTAGGTCTTGGAGTTGTTGGCACGCGTTGCAGAGGGGGGAGTCGGAGGTGCGGACATCGCCGCAGTCTCTGCATGGACGGGCTTCGCGGACTGGGTCCATTCTTTCTTTTTCTTTTTCTTGTTGTTGTTGTGTGTAGGATGGAGTGTAGGATGGAGTGTATGGAGAGTGTATGGAGAGTGTATGGAGAGTGTATGGAAAGTCTAGGATAGAGAGTGTATGGAAGTGTAGGAGATGGGATGGCAGAAATGGGACAGAAGATGGGTTATATACTCTTGTTCAGCTATTATATCGGTGTTTCTACGTTCATTTCTATTTCTTTCTAACAATCTTCTAACGATCATTCAAACAATCACTAACAATCACTCTACGGCAGTATCAAAGACATAAAGAAGATGATACAAAGAGTACGATATAAAGAGCCCAAACAAAGCAATTGACACCAGAAACACAACTGTTAACCCATGAACAGAATATTTCCAGACCCCATTGTGCGAGCCTTTATCTCGCTTGCACAAAACCAATTCCTGCATTCACTTTCAAAACAATCCCAGCCACAATAAATAAATCATCACGGCCACAGTTCCGTCTCCACCCAGTCCTCCCCGTCAAGAGTCCACCGCACCCTCCGCACATTCTGCATATCCGACAGATCAAGCCTCTCGACCTCCTCCGGCCGAATAACCACGACCCGGAAATTGCGGCGCGCGATCTTATCCCGCAGATCGTCGACCGTCTGTCCCAGATCTAGGCCTGGTCCTGGTTCCTCACTTCTGGGAGTTCCAGGGGGTGGATTCTTGAACGAGCCTGTAGATAATCAGCCACTCACCCATCTCCCAAACTGCAACTGCAACAACAAAAGACACAATCAAATCAAAGAAAGAAAAAGAGAAAAAGAGAACAAACCACGCATCACAGGCGAAAGATTCGCAAAATAAGCCGTAACCTGACGTTCCCATTCCCACCCTTCCCCATCACCACCACCACCACCACCACCATCATCATGACTACTAACAACCCTCATCCCCTCCAAAACCCCCCTCCGACTCTCCTCCTCCCATTGACCGTCTCCAAACACCCCCCCAAGAACAAACGCCTCCCCCTTCACCCGCCACTGATTCCCCACCCCACCCACCCAAAACATCCCCTCCACAGCTCCAGACGCCCGAATCTGCCCTGCCTTCTCCATCCGTATATCAGTGGTCAAAGAAAGCATGTCACTTTCGTAGACGTCCGGGTTCAGGCCTACGCCCTGGCTCTTCAGTGCCTCTACGGCGCTCGGGTGCAGAGACGGGGTTGGCCAGAACCCGCGCAATTGACAGGTGCGCGAGCGCGGTACAATCTTGCCTTTGGGGTCGCGGGTTATGGTGGAGAGGGTGAAGGAGGTGGATTGGGAAAGGTGCGTGGCGAAGAGGGGGCGCCAGGGGGCTGGTTTTGGGGGCATTTTTCTTTTCTTTCTCTTTTTTTGTTCTCTTTTGATTTGGTTGTGGGTGGTTATGGTAATTGAATCAGTCTGAAATGAACATAAATGACGTCGGCACGTGCGGGTATCTTATCTGATTTGCTTATTTTGCTTTCTCTTGCGATTATATCTACTTACTACCAATTTACTTACTACTGGATCAAGGATGTAGGGATGTAGTTGTCTCAGTAACTGATCATATGCAACTGTCCAGAAACCACAAGCTTTTCTATACTCAAAAAGCGCAATGCAACAAATTCCAATCGCACCATTCACCATTAAATAGCAAAACATTAAAAAAAGAGAAAAAAAAAAAAAAAAAATTACATCTGCATTTGATCCGCATCCTCCGCATCCAGCGCACCCCCGGGTATCCGACCCTCGTTGAGTTCCTTCTCCAAACGCGTAATTTCCTGGAGACTCCGGGCCTCGCGAATCATCTTCTCCACGCGTTTCCGCTCGTTCTCCGTCAACTTCACCCGGACCGCCTTGTCGGCGGGTGTCCTGTCCGCCGGGCCGCCGGAGGGAATGTCAAAGGTGCGGGACTTGATGCCGATGATCTTCGATGCTAATGCCGATGGCTCGTCGACTGTGCCGAATAGTTCTTGGGCCTTTTCCCGCTCTGCGTCCTTCACTTTCTGGTAATCCAGGAACCGGACGCTGGGGATCCGCCAGATTACCCAATACCGGTAGTGCTGTGACATAACATTTTAGCGGAGGTTGGGGAAAACTGCCTGTCCAAGGCAGAAAGGTGAAATATACGCAATGCTTACCTCTTTCCGGGCGATAGGGTTCTCCAACAACACCAAATGAGTCAACTTTGACATCTTGCTCAGGGGATCCAAGTCCGCCAGCTCGGTCATGTTATTGGCTGTCAATACCAGCGTAGTCAGGTTCGGCACTGAGGATGCGAGCGTCGGCTGGATGTGCTTGATGCGGTTGCGGGCGAGGAGGAGGGTATGGAGACGGGGGAAGTGAGGGAAGTTTCCCAGCGACGAGATGTCGTTATCCGTAAAGTCGATCGCATCTTGATCCTATCATGGATGAGCCTCCACCTAGAAAAAAAGAAAAAAAGAAAAGAGGATAATAAAATAATTCAACGTACCTTGGCAATACCCAAGTTCTCAATCGCGGGGATCTTGTGCCCTAAACGTCGCAGAGAACAAAGGATATCAATCTAGCTCTTGTACAGTGTAGTATCTGTCCTTTTCAGGTCACAGTGTAGAACGCACCTCGGAGATCCAATTCGCGATCCTTGAGCGGGTTGATGTACGAAAGGGAATTTTGAATGAGTTCGACGGTCAATCGCATTGCGGCGGTGTGTTGTTCTATCGGGTATCACGCAAACAGCAAATAAAGATTGGAAAGATAGATCTTGGTGTCGTAAATCTTTTTAGAGAATAATCGGGAAAGGTTGATCACAAAGAATTGAGCTGGAGCTGCGCATACCAACGGTCGGAAACCTCGATACTGCCGAGCGGTGTACCGCCTTTGCACTATGCACGTGACCGATACCATCGATGTAAGGATACTGCAGCAACATCCAAGGGACCTTACAGAAGGCTATAAATAGATAAATAATCTTAAAAGAGATATTCATTAATATCCATGTTTAGCTAGCTATATAGCATAAGTCTATTGATACATGCAGGTCATTAAACGTGTAGATCGCCAAGTCAGATCGAAAAGATGACTAGAGACGAAGGATGAAAGAAAAAGCAAGCAGCTATGTACCCTGGAGCACACGCGCTCCTGTCAATATCACACAATGAAGAAAATAAACTGTCGTCGCCCATCATGCAGACTTTTCAGAGCTGGACTCAATGAAAAGCCGTGCCTCCCCAATTAAGTCGTAGCCACATCAGACCAAAAACTCCGTGAAATAATGCTAATCGATGTAAATAAAACCATGTATTAAAGTGCATTGTGCAATCAGCCTCAATCATCATGCGACAAAGGCGTCATAATCGGCGACCTGTGTGGATGTGATCGGGACGGACTGCCGGTTCGTGAGCGCCGACCGTTAGTAGTTGGGCCGAGAGCGATAGGTGCCAAGTGGTCCCTGCTCTCGGTCCTCACCACCAGACCCGCGCGATCCATTGCAGTCACTCCGGAGCCGCCAGTGATACCGAGCCCAATGGTTCCAGATGATGAATTGTCCAGACCAAATTTCAGACTCGGCGTGTGGCTACTGCCCCAACTGGATGCTCGCTTGGGGGGTAGGAAACTGGTGGAATCGGTGTCGGAAAAGCGGCCCACATCTAGTGAGCTACGACCGGAGACAATGCCGCTAAGATCGAATTCGGGCCCACCATCTTCCAGAACGCGCTCGTAGGAAGGACTTCTGTGCCCGAAGAACGGTAGCTTGCCGCCGAAGAACTTCCGCCTCTTGGGGTGACTGGGGTGACTCGGACCTCCGCCGTGGAACAAGTGGCTGATCTTGTGGTACATCCTCAAGCGACGGTTGCGCCCACAGAGGAAGAACATTGCCATGATGATTATGAGCAAAAAGAGCATGAAGCCTGGAACACGCCGAGACGAACTGGCGTTACGAAGGGCATCGTGCCAGTCCGGGCTGTGAAGACCATCCGGGGTCGGCAACAACTCAACGCTGGGGTACTGGAAGTCGCTAGGAACCCCGGCGACATTGCTTCCAAAACCCACGGGAAGGGCCTCTTCGATTTCCACGGGCACCTGGGAGGACGCATAGAGAACCATCTTCCCTAGCGTCCAACTGACTTCCGTGGAATCTATCTTGTTGACTGCCTGGAAAGCGTCCAGGTAACCTTTGTCCTGTACTTGCGATATCACCTCCTGCGTGCCGTTATGGCCAGAACCGACGGTGTTCTCGAGACCTACACGAGGGACGCCGATACCGCTGTGCAACACATTGATGATCCATGAAGCCTTGAAACAGACCTCATAGGCCTTGTCCCGATTGAGTTTTTTCCATTTATGCTCATCAATACCTTGCTCGATGGTCTCCCAATCTTGAGAGCAAAACGCCTGCACACGCTGCTGATACGTATTGAAGTCGTACGCCCCATCCTTGTGGCCCATCTCGAAGACATCGTGTGTTGTATGCCAGTATTCGCTGATACCGATAAAGTGGTTGACATCGAAATCGATGGCCGGCACATGCACACCGCGAAGAAGACAGGGCTGGTCGGGACAAGGCGCGTCCTTGTCTAGCAGGGGGTATGTTTGTCGCAAGCACTCGTCGAACTTCCCCGTTCCGAGAAGGTACATGTCCCCTTCTTTCTCCGATGTGACGGGTTTCCCATCTAATGATGTGCGAAGGCCACTGGGAAGACACGGGTCGGGAAGCTCCTGAATACCGTCGCTCGCACTTGCCACTTGCATGGACTCCAGATAGCGTCGGCGAGCCTCATGGACCCCAAACTCCAACCAAGACGTAACAAAAACCCGGTGTTCCTGCGCCGAACCGTCGACATTGCGCAAGCGTAGTAACGTTAAGTCGTTGGCGTGTTTCTTTGTTTCGGTCGAATTAGGGGCGAATGCGATCTGCGCCGAGGCTCCGCCCATGTCCAAGAAGCCATACGTATGATGACCCTTGCCATGGTCATGTTTTCCCGGAAACTCGAAGCTACCTAGCAAGTAGTTGGCCGCCACCCATCCATATAATCCCTCTGTCACGCCCGGAATCACTTGAATATGCACACCGCAATCGGGTAACAGGAAGTCGGTATTAGCACGGGCGTAAGAGCAGATTTGGTCGAGCAGTAGGTTCCGTTCCGTGTCGGGTAGTAGTCGCATTCCCGCAGTAGCAAGAAGGAAAATCGGGGTATCCTTGATCGCATCTTCCGGTACAATTCTCTGCGCGTGTTCTAGGAGCTCTGCAAGGTGTTGCGGGCCAACATCCTCCGGTCGAGAAGCGAATGACGACACTCCTAGAAAAGCCGCACCGTTAGGGGTATGTCGGGAATAGTGCAATGCAAAAGGATCAGAAATTACCAGGGTGTATTTTTTTTGTCCAATCCGGCTTTGTCTTGATCTCGGGCAATGATTTCAGATCTTTGGAATCCCCCTCCTTGCGCGCAATGGCGCTATCTAACCATCGATAAATATGGACTCTGGTCCCCTACAGTCGACATTAGAGGCAACGCCACGACGAGATCGGTCGGAAATGACTTACAGACGAGCCTGCGTCAAGGACGACTCCGTAATGCCCTTTTCGCAAATACCTGGTTAGTATTCCGGGATGATGTTCATGACAGGTAAAAGGTGTTTGACGAGGGGTGTTTACATTTACCCATTGTGGGATGAAAATTATAGATTAATTATGAGTATTCTCTGCGAAGCATGACACGGACAGCAGGCCAGCGAATGAATTATGTAGTCTGGTGGGTTATTCGAAAAAAAGGGCTCTCGTGGGGGATGTGGGTTAATTGAGACTAGAGAGATAAGGGCGAAATCGGCGATCGGGGAAGGAAGCCACCAGACGGCGAGGGAAGTCGGAAGAGAGGTTGAATTGAACTAAACGAATGGCCTTGCTAACAAGTAGCAAGATGAGGACGAGCACGCAAGATACAGGAAAAGAGGAGAAAAGATGACGAGGAATTAATTCAGTATGGGGGGGAGAGAACCGGGGAAAGAGGAGAGAGAGGAGGGGGGGAAAGTAGGGGAAAGGGAAAAAATAGATCAAAAAAAGTAAAATGAATAAAAAAAAAAATGAATTAAAAAAAATTAATAAAAAAAAATTATAAAGCTAGAGTGACATTTGAGATGGGGGTTGAAATTTGAATGGTAATGATAAGGACGGGAACGGATGGCGACAGAAGCCCTGCCAAATGTTGGTCCAGACTATACCTCGTCCGGTCATCGAAGTGGGTAACCAACTTACAGGTTCATTTCCAACCCGCTTATACTTCGGAGGCTGAACAGAATATTGAATATTGAATATTAAATAATAAATAATTTAAATGGTATAGTATAATAGAACTAGTGAAGTATTATGCTAATGATTTTTTTATCTTTTTTTTTTTTAATTTTACTTTAAGTAAATACAGTATATTTTGTTCTACTCTTTAATCCAAACTGGTTCGGTAAAATATATTCTCAGATTGATTAATTCCAGGAGATAAAAAGGGTCTCCAGGGTTAAAAAAGAATAAAATAAATCCCTGTATGTATTGACGTAAGCTTCGACCCTGTGATGCACGATGTCGGAATCCGTTCCCATCATTGGTGGACTTGTTCTTAGTTCGGAAGCCAAGCACAGAAGCATTCGTCATCACCTTCCATTTCAATTGCTTCTTGTCTTTTCATCTCTTTTGTCTCTACTTGTTTCTTTCCCCTCTCCGTGACGTTTTGCTGATCGGAATCTCTTCTTTCAAAATAGACCTTAGCTTTTCAACTCCCTGGATGATCGTCCCGGTAGCTACCGATTACCCTGAACAAGAATTTCCAATATAATTCTGGAATAACGACCTCTTATCTCCAGGAGATTAAAAAGAAATTCCCACTGTTAGCGGCCCCCAGATTGCCAAGCTGTGGAGCACATCCAACATTCTGGCATCTTCACTGGTCGACAGCCCCAATAGTAAGAATGCTGGGTTGACATGGTAATTAATCCCCATTTAATTCATTAAATTGATGTTCTAGACCGTTCAATCGACAACCCTCGGCTGCAACACCAGTGTCGTCTATACAGGAATTGCGAACTTGCCTTCCTATGAAGATTCCAATAATATATTGAAAATTCTAGTGCCATAGTCAACATAGTGAATTGGAGGATCCATTCAAAATACTGGTTTGGAAAAAAAAAAAAAAAAAAAAAAAAAAACCTTCTAGATTGATTTAAATAGGAATCGAGACATGACTCCCGAACGTCAAGTGTCACTAGAAGGAGCCATCGCTCCCTTACCCCAGCCCTTGGATCATGAAGAGCGTGTTCAAGCGCTGAATTTGTTTGATAGTATCATCAATGATTTCGAGCCTTCCCAGACGACTGAAACTCGTTTAAAACCAGTCACTCTTATCCGTCTAATGAAAGAGGAAGTTTCTGATAAGGATGGCTTTCTCAGGCTCTTTTTCCCGTTCATTGAACACTATCTAGATGGTGGTTCAAATGATACACAGCCTAATTTCTCTCACATCATTTCTCGCTTAGGGAGTTTCACTAACTGGGCTGCAAAAGATAAAAGTACCCTTGGTGAAAGTCTAACCCATTTTACCAATTATTTAGTAGATAATTTCTTCTTGCCCTGTATGTTGCTTTATACTGTGCATTTGAAACACACACACACACACACACACACAACTAATATGTACTTAGTGAAAACCTTAGCTGCAAAGACTCCTCAACCTACACCAGCTGCTCTTTCTCGTTCTCAGCTTTCTGAAGCAGGCATTGGTACTCCCCAACGTATCTCTACTTTGCGAAGGGAGTGCCTTAAGCGTGATCGCCACAGATGTGTTATTACTCGAAAATTCGATTTTCAGGAAGCCGAGGACCGATTAGTAAAAGATGGGTCTGACTTTAAAGATGATGATGGAAACTCATTATTGTCAGAAAGTGATTCAATGACATATCTAGAAGTGGCACATATTATTCCTCACGCTCTCATGTCACTCACTAATGTCGGTAGAGAGCAAAAGCTGGTACGTATAGTGGCTATCTTTTATCTTTATCTTTAATTTTATTTCGTATTATTCCTTATCAATGTGACAATCTTTCTTCTAGGCTGAGCCTAAGCAGATAGCTCGTAAGATTCTCGATATGTTCGATCCTACAGCTATCCCTCTCATCAGTGGGCCTGATGTTGACCGACCAAAAAATGCACTCACTCTAACGAAGGACCTTCACACATTATTCGGAAGATTTGAGATTACTTTTGAACACATTGAAGGTCTCACCTACAAAATCGACTATACAAAACCAGATCGTGTACTTCGGATTGTTCCCCTTCCTGTGACCCGCGAGTTGCACATCACTCCGAACCGGGATGTAGACCGGCCTTCCGTCGATCTCCTCAAGGTCCACCGCGCCATCGCGAAAATACTCCATTTGAGTGCTGCAGGTGAGTTTATCGACAAGTGTATCCGGGATATGCAGGAAATCGAAGAAGGGCAAGTGGATCCGAACGGGTCAAGCCGCATCGATGACTATGTACGATTCAAACTTGGTGGAAATCCCAGGGAGATGTCTGTGCACTAGTATATGTTCTGGGTAGATTGGGGTGGGGGAATCTCTATATTCAAGATGCATGGATTATCAGGCTGAGAAGAAAATTACCCATCACAGCTGGGTCAGACCAACTTTCACAATGACAGTACTTATCTAGTGAACCGAAGTGCTTTCTCTACACGTTAAGTAGAAGTCATAGGTTCTTCTTCCCCTAGTGTGGCTAATACATCCTTGTATGCCTATACCAGTTTCTTGATTTATTTATTTTTTTTTTTTTCACCCCCTACTCTTGATGAAATGTATTCATCTACAGTTGTTTAATGATTTATTACATGCTTTCTGAATATTTCCCTTCATATAGCTGTTGGCACCATCTGCCTATATAATACATGTCAGCTGGCATATTCAGTCTACTTGATTATACAGGGGTGTATATATAAGAATATTCATCATCCACGGTCTGTATTGATATGGTTAAGAAAGTGCAGTCAATTAAATTAAGATTCATATGTGGGTTTCTATGTCTATTTACATGTAATTGTCTGAGATGAGATTCTGTAACGTGCCAAACGATGCAACTTATATCATGAGAAAGGGTATGCAATTCATCAACAGTAATATATGCACGTCAACAAGTATAATACAGAAAAGAATTAGGGCAGGGTATTGAGATGCGAATGAAAGAAGAAAAGAAAAGATCAAAGGGTAAAAAGCATAACACATGCATCCATAAGACCAATTAAATCGCAAAATAAAATCAAAGCTTCGACCTAGTCGAAATATCCTGCCTCCGTTGCTGACGCGCCGAGACATCAACGCTATCCTCGAGATCAGGGTTCGGCGCGCTCGCGAACAACGTCTGGCCAACGAGATCAGTCATGGTCAAGACGCGAGACGAAACAGTTGCTCCATCACGACGGTTTTTCCTTCTCTGGTTAGCATTCATCCTCCATTTCTTTTGTTCATATTTTCATTGGAAAGAGGGACAGAGGAACATACCCTTCACGTCTGGACTGGGCGATCAATTCAGTGAAATCCCATAGACGACCACGGGCGAGTAGTTTGCCGGTTGAGGGGTCTCGTTCCGGGGTCCATTCCGGGGCAAGTTTCATGACCGGTGGTGCGCGGGATTCTTTGCCCTTTCGGACGAGGATGATGCCTTCTTCTGCAAATCGTTGGTAGGAGTTTTTGAGGGTTTCTTTGTTGACCGCTTCGAAATAGGACAGGTCTCCTTGGTGATAAAGGGTTTTGCCGAGCTTTGTTATGTTAGAATTGAATGAGTTAGATGGAAACTGGAACTTACGATTTGGGCGCTGTCTTGTGCTTTCTTCAAGTCGATCCAGATGTCTTTTTGTCCGTTGATTGGAGGTGTGAGGCCCATGAGAGATACTGAGCCAAGCCAGGAGGCTTCGATGAAGGGCCAGATGAGGAAGCAGTAGAAATCGTAGTTCTCGCGGCCGCATTGGCGCTCCACGTCGCTTAGATCTACGAACGTGGGGGTTCCGGTGTTGTCTCGGGTGACTGTTATGACGTTGTCTCGCTCGAGACCCTGGAGGGTCTTCTCCAAGTTGGTGGTCAAGCCCTCTGGGGGGAAGATGAATTCGCCGCGGAAAAGCTAGAGAGGGTCAGTATGTGGGTTGTAGTGCCTGGTGATCGATAACATACCTGTGACAAGAAGGAAACTTGGCTCAATAGATCTGTGTACGAGATACGCTGGTGCGATGGACCGCCGCCTCGTTTGACCCGTGTATACATGGCTGTGGATACCAATGCCTCCGTGATGAACAGATGAATCGTCATGTTGCGGTAGAATGAGAGCTGGAAGCGATCGACAGCGTAGTAAGTCGGCTCGACTAGACCGGCCACTTCCCCCACAAGCTTGTGCCCCAGGACCTCGAGAGCGCGGTCAACAACGACATCCGTGGGATATCTGTAAAAGTGCGCAACGCGGCCCCCCTTTATGCGAACCCGTTCACAGAGCCATTCAACACGACGCACCAGTTCCCTTTTGCCGACGCCACGCCCGCGCAGCGTTAACAGTACGGTGCCAACTAGCGCTGTAGGCATCATTACGGAGACGTCATTGATCTCGGACAGGACTCTGTACCCTAATGTCCTCAAAACCCGACCCCTGTCGTCGTAACTCAGCCTCCTGTCGCCGCCACTGTCTATCTGCGTAGGCAGCCGTGTCAATTGTTGAGTGAGGAATTCTCTGAGACTCCAGGGCTCATGAAATCGAACATCGACTCGGCCTAGTTTGAGGGACAGAACCGAGGACGATGAAAGGAAATCGGCCAGGTTCTCCTTTGGTTTCGGTTGACCGAGGAGTTCACTGATATAGGACCTATATACCCCGTTAGCCCGAGTTACTTGTGTGAGACGCGATATCAGTGGCATACTCTGTTTCTATGACTTTATCATACTGTGTGCTGACAGGGCAGATGATCGTATCTTCCACTCGGCCGGACAGTACGCTGTCTAAGATAAAGCTGAGGATTCCGAATTTCGGCGAGAGAAGCTTTCCAGTTCTAGACCGGCCGCCTTCAATGAAGCATTCGAAGTTGAACCCTTGCTGTAAAAGTGTATCGATATAAGCCTGGACGACAGTGTTATATAGCGGATCGTTTCCGAAGCTTCGTCTGATCCACATGGCACCTGCAATTGTTAACAGGAATGCAGTCGAAAGCGACTAGCCACATACCAGCATGCTGCAAGAAAGGCCCGAGTAGCGGGATATTCAAATTATCGCCCGCCACGACAACAGGCAAGCCAATGCCTAAGCGGTAGCAGATCAATTGAAGGGACACATAATCCACATGGGATTTGTGGCACGGTAAGAAGACTATGGACTGCTTCTTCTTCGCTGCCTCTTCCGCAACTGACCGCAAGCGTAAAACCTCTTCACTCGACACATGAACCCCTATGGTCGTTAGCATTCCCACCAACGACCTTCAAAAGAGGTACAGCGAGAGTATACCTTGGTGATAAGCACGAGTAAGAAGCTGCGTGCACAGATAATACGCGCCGCGAATGAACCGTTTGCTCTCCATCTTGCAGATCATATTATCCAGCATGGAGTCGACAACCTCCTTGAGATTATTTTCAATCTCATGTCTGCGCTGAGCTTTCTTCTTCGGCAAAGGTCCCGGTTTAATGTCCAGGAGACCCTCCTTCTCTTCCACCGACAAGCGCGCCTCCGCGAGCTCCTGGACTTTCTTGCGCAAGATGGTGCTGGCTAAAATGTTCGTCTTCATTCGGTCCGTAAACCCAGAATAGAAGATCGGCTGCCCGATCACATCGTCGTATGCACGCCATCCCGTGCCGGACATATACAAGCTCACTTCTCGTAGAAAGTCAAAGGGGTTCTCCCGAAACCGCGCCATATGATGGACGAGATTGCGCTCGGTAATTCCTTCATCTTGCGGCTCCGGTCCACCTGTGAATCCACTGGGATGGATGGTGAGTTTGTCGCCGACAATCTCCAGGTCCGGTGCGGACTGTCCGACTGGGGGGTTGTCGGGTGGCATCTTCGACAGGGGGGCGCGAGCGGAGAAACAGTGGTAGAGAAGGGCGGGGACGACGGTATCAGGGAGGGAGAGTTGAAATCTGCGCAGCTAACATTGATCTCCGGCGTAAAGGGACAGCACTAATATTGGTAGAAACTGTCACCCGACGAGGACGAAAATAAAATTCATCAGGACAATCAGCGAGCGACCGGTTGTTGAATAGTTGAGTGAGTTGAAAGTAAATGCGATGCTTTCCCCCGGCTTTTCCCCAGAATACCTCGGATATCATCACGTGAGATAACGGTTACAGGACGGTACCGGAAGGTTACCCGTATGTAAAAAAAGGAAGAAACCATTTGACGTGTGAAAATAACGGAAACAAATAACTGCGGGAAAAAGGATGGTTTCAACGCTGAAGTCGAGAGCACGATGATCAACCACCAAACTTTACCTTCCCGGTGTCTCCATCTCAATGGCCTGATTCGTTCCTCTATGTAACCCTCCCTAGAAAAGCTACGGTGTGACATCTAAGACCCAATGTCCTCTGGTGATTTTAGTCTCTGAGCCGTAAGAGCTCCACAGTGGGACGGAGCACACTGATGCTACATGGACACCTTTTTTTTTTTTTTTTTTTTTTTTTT